>CAUYTI010078605.1:0-48896 GCA_963575145.1 Galago senegalensis
CCCCTGGGTAGAGTGCCGTGGCATTACAGCTCACAGCAACCTCCAACTCCTGGGCTCAAGCGAGTTTCTTGCCTCCGCCTCCCAAGTAGCTGGGACCACAGGCGCCCGCCACAACGCCCGGCTATTTTTTGGTTGCAGCCATCATTGTTTGGCGGGTCCTGGCTGGGGATTCTAACCCACCACCCTAGGTGTACGTGGCTGGCGCCTTAGCCAGTTGAGCTATAGGCGCCGAGCCGCACCTTCTCATCTTTGAAATGCTGCCCAGAAAACCTGGCCAGATTTCCTCTGTGCTGGGTCTGAGGTGGTACATCCGGAGAGGCTTCAGACTGTAAGAGCTAGTGATATGCACAGAAGGGACCATGGCCAGCCTCAGTGTTTGCATGTGGTTTTATAATTTAAAGGAATTCTCCAAGACGTCCTCATTTCTGGTTTTCTTTCCTCTTTGGCTCTATTCTTGTGAGCTTGGTGCAAAGACTCCGCTTTTTCCTCAGATGTGTCACTGACACATTAACTCAGGTCTTCAACTGCAAATGCCCCTTGAAAAGTCTCAGCTGGCTTGTGAGGAAGCCTGTGCTTACCTTTCTCAATGCCTGCATTATGTTGCAGGCTCTCAGGAGTTTGTCTACAAGTTTTATCTTTAAATATAAATTTCTGTTACATAAAGTCTTCTCTGCATGGAAGGTGAAATTCATCCATCCTCCACCTACTCAAGCACTTATTTATGTATTAGTTTATGAAATATCAATTATCTGTTTACATGAAACACAGCTATTGGGGGTTCAATATTGATGGAGAACTTCACATTTAGTATTAGTAGACTTAATTTTGAGCATTTTTTTCTTTCTTTAATGTGTTGATTTGATCTTTGAAGTTGGGATCATCTCATTAGATCTAGGTTTCACACCATGGTGTTACCCGAAATTTAGCAATAGGCCTTCTTCTGTGCTTCTTCCAATGATGAAAATATTTCTTTCCCCCCAAGGGGAATCTGAGCAAGTGTAGAGCTGTGTGGTGTGTGGTACAGCCCTTTCCTTCCACCACCATCATCGTTGTATGGTTTCATATGTTAACATATATAAAAATAAAACATTAAACTAGCATTGTGCCCTTTTTGTCTCTAAGATGTTCAAAAAATCTCTGATTAAAAGCCTGTAGAATGAAAGATATACTGCCCGTGACAGTGCCTTGATGTACCAGCCAAGAAGGCACCCTTGCATTTTCCTGCTTTGCTAATAACAAATCAACTAACAAGTTGTTAGTGATCTTCACATGTATTTTTTCTATCCTAAACCAAGCAGCATGATGATCTCATTGTAAATTTTGCCAGGGACTAATGTACAAGTTCCCAGCTCACAGTATATAAAATTCCCATTCTGGGTAATTCCACTTGATTCATGAGAGATGCCCAGAGCTGGTTTTACTCTGTAACTTTACCCAACATGAAAAGAGTAACAGCAGCAACAGCAACATCTATCAGTGTGTGCTTTCACATTGCTAAAGAATTTAAAGACATTGGCACAATCATTTCTCTTCAAAGAAGAGTAAGTTTAGTATTTTTTTTTTTGGTTTTACTCCAGAGGAGTAAGTTGGTCAAAACACCCAGGAAGGAGGAAGCCAAGACATGAACTGGGATCTTTCCATCCCAGACCTTGTAGTAAATGAAGTAAGACAGGATCACATGATTGTCTTCTTTTTATTATCTCTGAGAAAAATTAAGTGAAGAAAATTTGAGCTTTAGGGACTTAGATACTAATCAGATTGTTTTTTATTTTGTTCTGCTTTTTTTTCTTCAAATCACAGATGTTTATTATTTATTTCATCACTTTGCCAAACCCAGTTTTCCTTAAAATCAAAGTTTATTTCCTTGGTCTAAAATAAAAATAAAGCAAGTAGTATCATTTTATATAAATAATGTATCTGGAATGATTAAGATTGGAATTATTGCCAGAATCATAAATCACTGGTAAAATATAATGTTTTTTTTTTTATTACTTTAAAAATTAAACTAGCAAGGAGGCTATTTAAGTACTTAAAAAGCTTGGAAGAATTGGAGTTTATTTCAGATAAACAACATTTTTTAAAAAATTTAAATCCAAAATTATCCTGTCTTGAGCATGAGGCCCCTAAACTGATCAGCCTTGGTTTTCCTGTGAAACTGTGCTTCCTCCTGTTTACATTCATTGTAAATTCTACAAAGAACTTGCACACTACGACTGCTGGGTCCTTTCTGCTGGGCTCAGATTAATAATTGGGAGAGGAAATGAAATGGCCTAAATGGTTTGTAATTTCGAATTGTTGAGATCCATGTGTATTACATGTATAAGTCAGCAATTTTATACAACTCTTTGTAGGAATCAATTTTACATGTACATTTATATAAAATATAATAACTGGATTTATTGTCTGCAAAAAGTGCTTATCATTTCTTCTTTATAGATTTATGAGAAGGAATAGAATGCTCTTTTCCTGGGCATTGCTCTGGCATGTTAGTGTAAGTAAGAACTATCTCTCAGGACTTCTCCATTCGCTGGTGTGATTGGGCTCTGAACACACCTACAAATCCACTTCTTCTGGTGATGGCTAAATATGCCCAAGTTCTCAACATTTTCTAATTAAGGAAACATTTTATGTTTTTCTCATCCCATTCATGTGGCTTTATTTCTTGATTGTGGAAATCCTCTGATGAAACTGGATATATTCTTTTCAAACATGAGGGCAGATGGAAGATATTTCAATTCCTCAAGAGAATCCATAATCCAACCGCAAACTCAATTAGCTTGCACATTCTTGATTCCCTTCACAGCTTATATAGTATTCAAAAAAAATCTTTATTTCTTCCTTTAAAAACGAGTAGCGATTATGGAAAATTAGAGAACCCATAGGTTCACCAATCACTTTCGAAGAAGAAAGATCATCATTCTCAAAATAAAAATGGACACTAGTAAACCTCTGAAAATTAGTTTAAAATTAAGTAGGTTATAAATTGTGGGGAAAAAAGCACTGGAATTTCAAAATAATAATAAAAAATTTTAAAGTCAATACTTTATGTTACTACTTAAAAATATATATCTGCAAAGTATTCAGCCATTGCCTTCTAAATACTATTTGCCATATTGAACAGCCCTTAATCTAACTTAATCATTCAGAGTTACTATGAACCTAAGCTTCTCCTGGAAACTCTGAGTCTTGCCTAAGGGACAGATGAGCAGGCCATGAGAGAAAAAGTACTGGTCCCCAGGAGATTCCCACAATAGCCCCTGGGAGTCTCTTGCTTAGGGAAACTAAAGACTTTAGGAAACAAGGACAAGGCTGCCTTTGACAGCTCCACAGGTCATGATAAAAGTAGCCTCTTCCCACATCACTCCGTCACTCTGGCTGACTTGCTCTGTCTAATACACATGCATTTAAACACACTGCTGGTGAAACTGTTTCCAGTTAAAATTGTGTTATGTGGAGATAAGCAAAATAATTTTTACTCAAAAACAATGAAATCTCAAATCAATGACCTTATCTTGTTTATTCTGATTTAGAAAACTTTAGATCGGATGCTATGTAATAGAAACCTCCCTTTGATGAAATCATAAATATATCAACTAGTGTAGGTAGACATAAGGTGCAAAAAAACTTTAAAATGACATTGTTCATAAGTCTCAGTAATTTTAGCAAGAAAAACCCCACAAATAATCAGTGGTACATCTAGCTAGAGTAGAGGTGGGGGAGCCCTCTGGAGCCTCCTTTATAAGAACATTTAGCCCATTTCACAGTAGACCCTTATGACATAATCACCTCCCACCTCCTAATATAACCCCCTTGAAATGAAATTTAATGTAGGAGACTGAGCACCAGGCTCATAGAGGCAGCCACCAGCACTGAAGAAGGCACTGGGAGCAAGACAATCTCCTAGCTGACATGGAAATGTTTTGCAGCCTGGAGACAAGCCCTTAAGTAGCTGCATGAGTTAATGGATAAGATCCATCCCTTGCTAGCAAGCAAGTGCTATTCTTTTTAACATTCATAGGGCAACAGGGTGGGAGTCAAGCCCAGGAGGAAAGGGCACAAGCCCAGGAGGAAAGAGCACTTAGCAACCATTAAACATGTGATCCTAGCACATGGGCCCCCAATTCTGTGGTTTGAGGCCTCAATAAAAGGCCAAGAGAGAGTTTTCTTGGGGCTCTCAGAGAACAGATAGGAAGCCCACCTCTTGCAGGCATGTACCTTCAATCCATGTCCCGGCTGTTTTTATTCGCGTGGTGATGAGGTGCCACAGTGAGCACTGACAATTTAACATATGAATTTTGAGGAAACACAAACATCCAGCCCATAGCAATTAACAAACTAGTCTTATTCAGAGTGTGGCTGCTAGGCTAGGTTATTACAAAGTAAGTACTGGCACTGAGAGTCCTGGAAATTCTGGAAGAGTTGCCATTTGGCCTTCCTGTGACATTCACATGCACAACCAATAAACTTGACTCAGGAGATGACAGAGAGATTTACATGCCATGGAACTCAAATGGGCAGTCTCCAACAGCATGGGCTGTATACTGGTCAGGCAGATTAGGACCTCATACTGGTCTGAGAGTTAATTAAAAGCAAAAACTAACCACTGGTTCTTCACCAAGTGAGTTCGAGGAGTATTTTCTTAGCAGTGTAAGCCCACCAGTGATCCCTAGAGATGGACTGAGGTCATCCCCTATGTGTTTCCAAAGAGCATCCTGGAGCTGCTGCTGGGCACTGGCTTGGAGAGAGGTGCAGAGGGCAGGTAGAGTGCCCAGGTAGAGCTAATGCAGATGGCTCAAGTTTCCCTGAGATGTGAGATGTGACAGAGCCAGGAACATCATAGTAGAAATGGTGTGGAACAGAAAGATTAACAAAATAATAATAATAGGAAGAAGAAAAATGAGAAGAAGGAAAAGGATAAGAAGAGGAAGAATCAATGCTTCTCTGATTTATTAGGTAGTTAGTGTAAGAGAGAAATGAGGAACTTCCTAATTTGGGAAACTAGAAGGATTAGGATGCCTGGAAATTGGACCAAGGCCTATAAGATGGGAATGAACACACTGGGGGACAAGATGGGGAGGACAATTAAGGGATTGGTGGTTTATTTTTCTCACATCCCCAAAGGAGCCAGCTAACTTATGCTCAGGCTGTGAAGTCAAACTGGATTTACACTCCTTGTAAAAATTCAGATGAGTTGAAAACAATGTCTGCACAATGTTTATAGTACTTTTATTCACAACTGTCAAGACTTGGAAGCAGGTGTTGCTCAGTTGGTGAGTGGATGAATGAACTCTGGGATATCTACTTCTGCCATTCACTCACTAGATGGCTTTAGGAAAATCACTTCCCTTTCAGTCTTTATTTCTTTATTTGTTAAATAGGGGTAATAGTAAAGAGAAATATTATTTTACATGATGTATTTTTTTATTTGCTAACTCAATCATAATTCTTGTATTCTCATTTTTTTTGTTCATTTTGTTGCAGTGTGCTTTGGTTCATTTGTATTTGCAGATTTTTAACTTCATCTATTTTAATTAACATGAGCGTATTTCTAAATTTATAATACTTAGTTTAGATTTCTGCATTTTCATTCAATCCAAAAGGTACCCCTAAGTATATCTTGATAGCTAAATATCTGAGATACACTGGACGAAAACTAACAGGGAAAAATGCTGAAAGAAGTGAAAGGTATTAAATTCTGAAGGTGTATGAAACTAACCCACCTTTTCTTGAGACTATGCCAAAAATGTATATTTTTTAAAAATTGGTTTGAGAATGTTTAAAAAAATATATATTTTTTTCTTATAACTGAAATGTCATGATTTACAGAGATAGAATGGTTTGTCCTCACCTAGGGCTTTGGTATAAACAGACCTGGTAAGACGTATGTATAAGACACTTCCAGTTTTTCCAGTATGGCAATTTAGAGAAAGAGGAATCATTTCACTATAGACATCTAGAAATCAGGAATATAATACTATGAACACTGTTTCACATGGGTACCTGAACTGGCAAGCAGGGAAGAGAAATCTCTAGATGCAATAAACAAAAAGGAATTCAAGTACAGACTAAAAACTGATGTTGAGATTATTTTGAGAAGGAATAGAGGCAGGGAGGTAGGTACAGGGAGGAGCTTGTACCTAATGTTTGGAATTAAACCAATAGTAAAAGAAATTATTGTAAGGAATCAAAGAATACTTAAAAAGATATAAGTAATGTGTTCTCCATATGATTTTCCAAAAGGGACGTATTAGTTTGCATTCTCACTAGCAGTGTAGTAGTGTTCCCTTTTCTCCACAACCCTGCCAACATCTGTGAGTTTGGGATTTTGTAATATGGTCTAATTTAACTGGCGTTAGATGATATCTCAGAGTGGTTTTGATTTGCATTTCTCTGATGATTAAAGATGGCGAGCATTTTTTCATATGTCTGTAGTCCATGTGCCTGTCTTCTTCAGAGAAGTTTCTCTTTAAGTCTCTGGCCCACCCTGTGATGGGATCTCTTGTTCCATTCTTGCTACTATGCTTGAGTTCTCTGTGGATTCTGGTTATAATGGCATTCTTATTAATATATTTGAAAAGGTAATATTATTTGATCATACTATAAACCCATCCTTCTATCATAAAGCAGATATCCAGCAATGATCCCTGAACTGGAATGCACAGTTTTATAGCCTAAAAGCAGTTTATGTAACTGGTCTTTAAAGTCCTGAAGTCATTTAGAAATGTAAACAGAAAAGCTTTTTAAACAGCATCATTCTATGTGGAATTAGAAGAGATGAGGCAAAATACAAACTTTGACATTTGAATGTATTTATAATCTTGACACAGTTTGGTAAACATTTGGATAATGTTGACTTCAAGCTTAAACAAATATGGCAAGGATATGTTCAAAACTGAGATTGCTTAAATTTTACCTTTATATTCTATTACATCCCCAACTTTTATATCCTTTTTCAAGAGGAAAATGTTTGATTAACCCAAGTATCAATAATCTCACTGGGCACAGCTTAAATCTAGAGTCAGTATTTGTCATTAGTTGAGGTGTATATTTTATTTGGTCATTCTTTTTTTTTCCTGCTTGACAAATTTTAAAGAATATTCCACTGAATCTTTTTTAAAATAAGACCTCAATTGAATCAAATGATGCCCATTTATTATTTTAGTTACACCCATATTATTAATATATATTCTTTGAGAGTATCATTATAGTTGTTAGAGATACAGGATAGCCCCAATTTAGTATAAGATACACACATGCAACAAGTAATGAGTTTAGGCTGTCAATGAAACATGCCATAATGAAGGTATCTGAAGTGCCCTGTGAAAATACCTAGTAAGGAGAGGTAATTACCACTTTAGGGAATCTTGTCAGATTCCTTCAGAAGATTTCAGTTGGGCTGACCTTTAATGGAAGGACAGTGTTGAACAAGCAGCTATGGGTGATGAAGATAGAGTGTAGAAGATTATAGCAGGAGGTAATAATTCAATTTTTAAAAGGCATATTTTGAATACCAAACATGATCATTATAGACTTTTTATTCCACTAAAATTAAATTTCTCTTTTTGGATATTGTAATTCAGAAATTAAACAGCCATCCAGAATTTTGCCACACTGCTACCTGGACTCATAGAATTTTCTATGATTTCCACCATATTCTAAGTGCGCTGGAGAATTCAATAAGCTATGGCAGCAATTTGATTTATATGGATGTATAACTTAGCCTTGAAAAATATCAACAGCCTGTTGACAAATATTATTGCTCAATGCCTGTTTAAAATTTATATGGGAATTATTTGGTGCCTTATGGTGTGATAGTCAACAACTAACAAAGTAGAGAGAATTCTTACTGTGCAAATACTTGGTCATTATTTGGGTACATCTTGAAAAAGTTAAGTGTATTTCAATATAGAACATGTATAAAACTAGTCAACAGAAATCTTAATCATTGGGTTATATCTCATGCCAATGTAGGAAACACCTTTAAACTAGGTATTATGAAAACTACCAGAGACTTAAAATAGTCAGGCCTCAGAAAATCTGAGGACTGGCTGGTTTTTCAACACCCGAAATAACACTACCAGCTATCTCCTCCGACTCAGAAGTTTATCAATCCCATTCCATTACTATTTGTCAGCTACTTTTTCTGTCTCTTGACACTGTGTATCTGCATCTTTGGCTTATGTTCCTGCTAGCAAACCAGTAACTCACTCTTTCCTATGTAGGTCTTTTTGGCTTGTGCTTACACAGGGATTCTGTTTATTGCTAACCAGGGCTCTTTATAGTTCAGGCTGCTAAGAAAAAGAAAGTGACTAATTCTTATTTATTTTTTTCTTCAGGCTATTAATTGACTCCTCTTGAGTTACAGGCCAATTCTAACATAGCCACACTTAAGCGGAGGATGGCACCCTTGTAACAATATGATGTTGATATATACAAAAGCATACATGTTAAAATTATAAGTTAAAAATAGAATTAGAATGCAGAACTCTCAAGCCAATAAGTGCTGGGAAAGTTATTAATTAAAATATTTAGTACTATATAAAATATGAAAGGAGGGAAAAAAAGGAAAAAGCTTGACAAGTGAAATTGTAAAGTAAATGTTAAAATAATTGAAAAAATATCAAAAATCACTAGTTAAAATATAGAAACACTCAGCTTGGAAATAATTTTTAAATCCAGGTATATTCTACTTCCAAAATATATTAAGGAGGGGAGGAGGGAGGATGGGTAATTGATAGGACCACACCTATGGTGCATCTTACTAGGGTACATGTGAAACTTACCAAATGTAGAATATAAATGTCTTAACACAATTAACTAAGAAAATACCATGAAGGCTATGTTAACCAGTTTGATGAAAATATTTCAAATTGTATATAAAACCAGCACACTGTACCCTGTGACTGCATTAATGTACATAGCTATGATTTAATTATATATATATACCTAAAATTAAGGGAATGAAAAACTATGTATAGTCTAGGAGTATTGTGGAAGTACAGGGATCTCCTGGAAGAATTGCCAATTTGAGTCACTAGACAAGATTTCTAGCTTCTGTCCCACGATAGATAGTGAAAGTCTCCATCTCACAACTAACTCCTCTGCTGCCACCAAGGAATAATGTTACCACGCAGAGAACTTCTAGGAGACTTGTCTGTCTATGGCATTATAATGCACTAGCTAACCTTCATCTCACAACAGATCCTGAAGCTCAGTTCAGGGCTTTTCAGCTATAATCCAGAAACAATCTCAACAGCACTGAGAACTTCTGGGAGGCACATCCATCTGTCAAATGGGACACACTTGCCAGCCTCTGTCTTGCAGCAGTTCTTGAAGAGGCCCTGGATTTCAGCACTAGTCTCTCTCAGCTGCAGCCTAGGAACAATCTTCTCCACACAGAATATGGCTGTGAACCTTGACCCCTAGTCCTACCAGGTCAGGTTTGCCAACATGGGTTCTAGAGCAGATTCTGAACTAGTGCTGATGCTTATTTCTACTCCCTCTCAGCTATAATATGAGACCAGTTCTGCCCAGCTGGGGGCCCACTGGGAGATAAACCAATCTCTATTTCCATGGTATTCTTGCCAAATTATGTGCCAACAGAAGATCCTCAGTCTGGATCCTTTGTACGAGCCCTTGTGTATGGACTAAGAGCAGTTCTGCCTACCTGGGAACCAGGAAGGATACAAATCTAATGATGGAATTATGCCTATCCATGACTGTGGAGATTTACCTAGAAATCTTGGTCTTGGCTGTGAACTGTAAAAAATAACTCTGTTTTTCAGTTCCAGATCATTTCAGCCATGAACTGGGCCATAGGAACAGCCCAGATACCTATCCAGAGATCTAATGGGAGCCTCCTAGGAACCCAGAGGAAGCCACACTAACAAATCCACCTAGAAACAGACCTGCTGTCTGCAAACCCTAGAACAGACCCATAGACCAAGGTCCTAGAGATAGCCATGATACCCAGAAATTAACCAAGACCTATTCCTAATGAAGCCCTTGGAGATGGGCCCACCAGCTGTAATCTCTACTGTGCACCCAACATCAGTCACATAAGCCAAGTTGAATCCTATGAAACTGAAATCCCAGAAACAATTCCATCAGCCTAGACACACCTGACAGGGAAAGATTTTTAACTTGCTAAAACCAGTCTGTAGAGACTGTGAAAGGAGCTTTCTCCTTCCACTGCCCAGCCAACTCAAGGCTACATGTATGAAAGATAATCAAGTAAACATGACACCACCAGGGGAAATTAATAAAGCTGTAACAAATAACCCTAGGAGTTGGAGACATACCAATAGCTTGAAAAATAATTCAGACTAATCATCTTAAAGGAGCTCATTGAGATCCAAGAAGATACAGACAACTAAATGAAATTAGAAAAAAATAACAAATGAATAAAATGAGAGTTTCATAAAGAAATAAAAGCCATTAATAAAGAGAAACAAAAATCCTGAAACTAAAAACTGTAATAACAAAACTGAAAAAAACTAAATGGAAAATTTCAATAGCAGAAAGAATTAGCAAACTCAGGTTGTTTGAAATTAGGCAATTAGATTTTTTCTTGCTGATTTGGTTGAGTTCCTTTGTAGATTTTGGTTATCAGACCTTTATCAGACATGTAACATGTAAATATTTTTTCTTATTCTGTAGGTTGCCCATTTACTCTGTTGATTGTGTCCTTGGCTGTGCAGAAACTTTTTAATTTGATCAAGTCCCATTTGCTTATTTTTGGTGTTGCTATGATTGACATGGGGTCTTCCTCATAAATTACTACCCTAGGCTAACATCTGTAAGAGTTTTTCTAACACTTCCTTCTAGAATTCTTATAGTCTTGTACCTTAGGTTTAAGTCTTTTATCCTTCATGAATTAATTTTTGTGAGGGGTGAGAATTGGGGATCCTTCTACAAACTCTTTGAAAAAGGGACGAAGGATAAACAGAAACTTTTTGAGTGAAGATAGTTTAATGGCCTACAAACACTTGAAAAAATTCTGAACATCTCTAATCATCAGGGAAATGAAAATCAAAACCACAGTGATATATCACCTAATTCTAGTGAGAATGGCTCATATCAAAACGTTCCAAAGCAACAGATGCTGGTGGATATGGAGAGAAAGGAACATTCATTCACTGTTGGTCAGATAGCAACCCCATACAAAACCTGTGGAAAGCAGTATAGAGATACCTAAAGGACTAAAAGAAGACCTCCCTTTTGATCCAGCAATCCCACTACTAGGTATTACACTCAAATGTTGATAGCAGCACAATTCACAATTGCAAAGTTGTGGAAACAGCCATTGATACATAAATAGGTTAATAAATTGCGGTATATGTATACTACTGGAATACTCTTCAGCCATAAAAATTATAGTGATTTACTTTCTTTTGTAACAACCTGGATGGAATTAGACATCATACTCCTAAGTGAAGTACTGCAAAAATGAAAACAACAAACACCACACATACTCAATATTAAATTGTAACTAGTCAATCAACTGTCAAGTACATCTATGGAAGCACAATCAAAGGAAATTAAGTAGGTGGGAGGGGAGAGTAGAGGTAGGGTAAATTCACACCTAACCTGTGCAAAGCACTTACTCTGGGTAAAGAGCACATGCATAACCTTGACTCAAGATGAACAAAAGCAAATTATGTAACCAAAATATGTGTACCCCTATAATACTCTGAAATTATTAAAAGGAACAAAAGGAAAATACTCTACTTAAAGATGAAAAAATAAGCCTCATAATGATTAAGTTACTTTTGCCTGGTATAACCTAGTTAGTGACTGAACTATATTTCAAATAAAGTTTCTGACTCCCTTACTGCTTCAAAAAAAAAAAAAAAAAAAGAAAGAAAAAGAAAAGAAAAGAGAAAGAAAGGAAAAGAAGAAAAAAAGAAGTCAATTAGGTAAACAAAAATATCAAAAAAAGTGTGAGGAAAGCATAAGAATCTTATAGGACATCATCAAAATATGAATATACAAATTATAGGTATTCCAGAAGGTGAATAGAGAGACAAAGGGGCAGAAAGTTTATTTAAATAAATAGTGTCTGAAAACTTCCCAAATCTTGGCAGGGATATGAACATACAAATTCAGAAAGCACAAAAGATCCCCAGCAAGATCAACTAAAAAAATCAAAGACAAAGAAATCTCAAAGACAAAAAGGGAGAAGATATGTGTCATATATTAGGAATCTCTCACAAGGCTATTTGTGGACTTCAATAGAAACCTTGCCAGCCAAAAGGAAATAGGATGACATATTCAAAATGCTAAAAAAAAAAAAAGCCAATCAAAAATTGAAAGGCAACATATGTATATGTGTATGTGTATATATATATATATATATATATATATATATATATATACATACACACACACACACACACATACACTATACATGGCAATGATGTCCTCATATGAAATGAAGGTTAAAGACATCTCAAGACAGACAGAAGCTGAAGGTGTTTATTATTATGAGACCAGTCTTACAAGAAACGCTAAAAGGAGTTCTTCCAGGTGAAATGAAAGAATGATAACTAACTATACAAAAACATATGAATATATAAAACTCACTAGTAAACATATAGCTAAATATATATAAATTGGAAGAGAAGAACAAGAGAACCACAAAACAGTAAAAAAAATCAACACAATGCCAGTAGTGGGTATTCACACATCAGCAATTACTTTAAATGTAAATGAATTAAATTCTCTAATCAAAAGAAGCAGAGTGGTTTAATATATATTGAAAAAGAAAGGATCTAAAAATATGCTGCCTATTAGAGACTGAACTTAGCCTTAAAGATACATATAGAGTGAGAATAAACAGAAGAAAATATTCCAGGAAAATGGTAACCCAAAGACATCAGAGATGGCTATACATATGTAAGATGAAGTAGACTTCAAGTTAATCCTTTCTAATCCTATGTTAGACCTCATCTGACATAATGATTTATTTTTGTTTATAAAAAGATAACCAAAAACACTTTATTTTATGCAATCTAAAATATGTAATAAAATCATTGGATGAGTTCATATTTATGTTTCTCTCTTTTAAAACTGTAGGATAATTACAAGTAATCTACAATCTCTTTCCCACCCAAAATGAATAAGAACTGGGGATGGGGATTATGTGGGTGGTAAAAAACAAAATGGATTGGAAAGGGTTAAAACTATTAAAAAAGACAAAGAAAGTAATTATTGTAAAGCAGTCACTTTATCAAAAGAATGCAACCATTTAAAATATATTTATCCTCCACATATACACCTAAATATGCAAAGCAAATATAAACAAGATCTGAACAGTGAGATACAAGGCAATATACTGGTATTAGGGAACTTCAATATTCCACTTTAATCATGAACAGGTCATCTAGATTCAATATGGAAGCAGTGAACTTGAACAGTGTTTAGATCAAATGCCCCTAACAGATGCACACAGCATATGAAAACTTACGGGATGCAAAAAAGAAAAACAGTTTTGAGAGGGACGTCTATAATGATAAGTGTCTACATCAAAATCAAAATCAAAATATCAAACAATTTATTATTACTGAGGAGAGACAGAGCTAGGGACTTCGGGGAAAATGGGAGGAAATCGTGGCCTGCCGAGCAAGGAAGTCTGGAGGGCCCACAAGACACATTCAGCAGGTGGATCACCACTCAGCAACTCTCCCTCTCAAAAAGGGAAAGGAATGTGGGTATGAGACAGCCTAGGTAGCTAAGGATCAATGGAAAAGGACAATAATACTTAGAGGAGCAGAGAGACCAGTGAAAGAATTACAATTTCAAAAAGAGCGGAAGAGAGTATTTCTTTCTTTCTTTTTTTCTACTTAAGAGAGCATTTCCTATTTCTATACTGACTTTGTGTCTTCATCTCTCTCTTCTCATTCGCGAGGACCCATGTCTATCTCTCTTTGGAATGGCTCTAAGCTTTCTTTTTGCTCTTAAATACAAGGTCTCTCTGTTATCTTAAAACTTTTGCAAATTACTTTTGCTGTCTGTTCCCACTGCCTGTGCTGCTCAGGTTTTACTTCCAATTTCTACGCACTTTTGCTTTCTAGTTCATGCTGTGTGTAGGTTGAACTTTCTATTTTTGCTGAGTAATCCAACAAGATCAACTAAGGTTGAGGAACCAGACCCCTGACCTCTAACAATTATACCCCAAAGAACTAAGAAAAAAAGAACAAACTAATTTCAAAGTCAGAATAAGGAAAGAGATAATAAAGATCAGTGTAGATACAAAGGAAATAGGAACTAGAAAGGCAGGAAAAAAAAATCAATGAAACTAAGAGTTGTTCCTTGTAACGATAAACAAAAATTGAGAAACCTTTAGCTGGACTAAGGGAAAAAAAAAGACTTGAAATCAGAAACAAATAATTTATGATAGGCAGAAATACAAAGGATCCTAAGAGACAACTACCAACAACTTTATGCCAACAAATTGGAAAACAAAAATGATGATAAATTTCTAGACACATAAAACCTACCAAAAACATTGAAGAAGGAGTATTTCCAAACACACTTTACAAAGCCAACACTACACCCCCACTAACACAAGACCAGGACATCACGAGAAGAGAAAATTATAGGATGGTACCCATGAAGAATGCAAATGCAAAAGTCAACAAAACAATAGAAAACCAAACTCAACAGCACGTGGAAACAGTCATTCACCAACCAAGTAGGATTTGTCCCCAGAGGGAAGTGTTAGTTCAATAATACAAATCAATAAACAAGCTTTGCAATATTAGCATAATGAAGGACATAAACTACAGGAACATCTAAATAGATGCAGAAAGTATTCAACAAAATTGAACATTAGTTCATGATAAAAAATCAGCAAATTAGGCATATACCTCAAACAATTAATGCCATATGTGAAAGACCACAGTTAACAACAGCAAAACTTAAAGGCTTTTCTTCTAAGATCAGGAAAAAGACAAGACAAACAACTCTATAGCAAGAAAACAATGCGATCAAAAAATAGACAAAGGACCTAAATAGACATTTCTCCAACAAAGGCATAGAAATGATCAACAGATATATGGGGGGGGGATGTTCATCAACACTGATCATCAGGAAAATGCCTATTCAAACTGCAATGAGATATGACTTCACACCTGTTAGCATGGCTGCTGTCTAAAAATAAATGTTGCTGAGGACGTGGAGAAAAAGGAATCCTGTGCACTACTGGTGGCAATGTACATTAATACAGCCATTATGGAAACTATTACGGCAGTTCCTCAGAAAACTAAAAATAGAATTACCAAGTCATCCCGCAATCCCAAATCCGGGTATATATTCAAAGGACTAAAACCCTATATGCTAAAGAGGTATCTGCCCTTATGTTTACTGCAGCATTATTTGCAGTAGCAGACATACAGAAGCAACCTCGGTCCTCATAAGAAATGTAGTGTACATGAACAATGGGACACTATTCAGAAAGCAGAAAATCCTGCCATTTGTGATATCGATAAGACCAAATGATATTAGGCTAAGTGAAATTTAAACCAGGCACAGAAAGACCAATATCACATTATCTCCTTTATGTGTGGAATCTAAGAAATGTTGAACACATAAAATTAGAATGGTGGTTATGAAAGGCTGGAGGAGACGGGTGAAGAAGGAAAAGGGGAATGTTGATCAAAGAATACAAAGCTGCGGTTAGGAGGAATAAGCTCTAATGATCTATAGGTAGAACAGTAACTATCACACATAATGCACGTGCATTTCACAGTTGTCAAAAGAATAGATTTTAAGTGGTAAAAACCACAGTAAAATGATAAGTATAAGGCAATGGATTTGTTATTTAGTTCAATTTAATCAATCTATGGTATATACACATATCAAGACATCCTTTGGTATCCCATAAATACACACAATTATTTGTAAATTAAATAGTTTAAACTCACGCTTAAAATTGAAAAATGTCGATTATTTAATGTTGTGTTATAAGTTACCCCATGAAAAGACAGGTTTTTGAAAATATTAACGAAATCAGCAAACCTTGAACAAAACTGATCAGTAAATGAGAGAAGTCCCAAATCAATGAGACATGAAATGAGTCATAACTACAGATAAAGTAAATGCTTTAAAATTATAATTATTTTATAATGTTAATTTAAAAATATAAGTGAATGGAACTATAGCCAAAAACATTAGTTTGCTAATTATTAACTAAAAAATTAGAAACTCTGAATACATTTTTAAGTAATGAGGCTTTGACACTGCTGTTTAACATCAATGCCCAGTAATCCCCTCTAAACCTATAGTCCTTGAAATTTAATCCTACCCCAGGACGGCTATTTTATTCAAAGTCTAAGACAACGAGAAAAGAGGGAAATTCCCCTCAACTTACTACATGTGACAAATATAATAACAACTCTAATCTTTATAACAATTCTGAATATTTTCTGGATTAAAGGGCAAAATGAAATATCCACAAAATTTCTGTAAAATAGCAATAATTAGTTAGAAATTACAACTTAAAATAAGAAATCATTCAACACCCTACAGTTGAGCAAAAAAATCACTTTGATAGAAGCAACTGTTAGTTAGCAATACAGAAATAACTCTGACTAGGAGTTAAAAATCAATTGGTACATCATCTTGGGGAGTGATTTGAGGATACCTAATACATCTAAGGTGTACATAATGCTCTGTCCGTCACTTCCACTTCTAAGAGTCTTCCCAAGATGTAGGAGATCTTGCTTAAGTGGCCGAATAGCATGGGAAGAATGTTTTACAGAGCACCACACGGGGAAAATTTTAAAAATGGAAAAAGCCTAATTGTTATTAATAGGGAAGATGGATAAAACTATGCATATTTACATGCTGAATACACAGTAGTTAAAAATAATGTACCATATTTATAATTATCACATGCATACAAATTAATGTTGACTGAAAAGTAAGTAAAATAAGGGAGGGATAGGTTGAGATTGGTTAAAGGATACAAAATTACGGCCAGATAAGAGGAAGAAGTTCAGGTGCACCGTATCACTGTGGGATGACTGTAGTTAACAATATATAATATAATTTTGGATGGTTGGAAGGAAGATAGCAAATATTCCCAAAGATATGACATATGTTTGAGATGGTCAAAAAATTATCCTGATCCGATCAGCATACCTCCTGTGTAAAGATATCACTGTATACGTCATAAATATGTACACTTCTATGTTGATTAAATTAGAAACATTTAAGTATATTTAAACAAAAATTATATCCATGAAGGCTTTTGCCAAAGACCATTACAGACTTACTAGAAGGCACTAGACTTGTCTCATAAGAAAATAAAACTTCTTATAGTATATGGGGCATCAGATTTATGGTATTGTGTTACAGTCAAAGCAAGACTGATCTTTCACAAAAGGAAACTACAGTGAGTGTTGTGTTTGATTTTGTTTTCTTCCCAAGGACATTTTTCAGACCACGGCAGAAAGAAGATGAGATCTCCCAAATAGTGTCAGTGTCAGTGAGCTGGTGATGCTAAAATCAGCTCAGTAAGGGGCCCAGTAAGTGTGTACCATGGTGCTATATTTTCAATGTCTTTTTTTTTTTTTTGAGACAGAGTCTCACGCTGAGCCCCTGAGTAGAGTGCCATGACTTCACTGCTCACAGCAACCTCCAACTCCTGGGCTCAAGCGAGTCTCCTGCCTCAGCCTCCCAAGTAGCTGGGATTACAGGCGCCCGCCACAATGCCCGGCTATTTTTTGGTTGCAGCCTTCATTGTTGTTTGGCGGGTCCGGGCTAGATTCAAACCTGCCACCTTAGGTGTATGTAGCTGGCGCCTTAGCTGCTTGAGCCATAGGCGCCAGCCTTCAATGTCTTTAATAATTACCTTTTATCTTGAAATTTATTTGCCGCTATAACAGTACTAAGAGGGGGGACCCTTAAAAGGTGTTTAGGCCACGTGGGCTCCACTCTCACGGGTGGGGTGTGGTGGTGTTATAAACTCCTGAGTTCAGCCCTGTCTTTCCTTCCTTACTCTTCCTTTCTTGTTCCATTGGGGATACAGGGACGATAAATAAGGAAACTTTTCCACTTAGCAGCGCTTCAGATTACACTGCTGGTCATTTGCACTGTATAAAAAGAAAAGATGTGTGAAGTGTGACTATCTTATGTAAGGATTCACTGGCAGTGGAAACAATGCTTTGTATGGTTGTCAGGGAAAGAAAAGCAAAGAAAGAAAAAGATTAGAAATACTGAGTACAAGGAGGTGTGAGACGGAGGCCAAGGATGGACAAATGGAAGGAACACATGGTCTGAATACTGTTGTATCATCCGATGTCAGACAATCAGATGGCCGAGGGGAGTACTGTGAAGGTGACTCTAGTGATATTCAGAAACGATATATGTAGCACTTTTTCTAGAATGACTTTGCAAATTTAATTAACTTAATTGTCACGCCTTGCATGTTAATGCCCACATGAGAGAATTAGAAGAAGCAAGACTTTTAAATGACCGGGCCAGTGGTCTCAGCCTTTCTCACTGGCCACACCACAGAGGCTGTCTATGCACCCAACAGCATTTGCTTCTATTAGCTGACCTGCGTAAGGTCAAGGCCAAATGTCCAAACAGACAACAGTAAGGATGCTGAACCTGTTTTGGCACCATTTCTTGAGGAAACCACCTAGCTAGTTGGTGGCTTATTGATTATATTTGGGCCTTCCCGTTATGAAAAGACCAACAGTTTGCTCTTAAAGAATAAACATTTAGGTCAGGCAAAGTGGCTCACACGTATAATCCTAACACTTTGAGAAGCCAAGGTGGGAGGATTGCTTCAAGCCAGGAGTTCAAGACCAGACTGAGGATCCAGTGTCTACAGGAAATTTTAAAAAATGACCTGGGCATGGTGGCTTACACCTGTCATCCTAACTACATAGGAGGCCAAAGCAAGGAGAATACCTTGAACACAGGAGTTCAAGGTTCCTGTGAAATGTGATCCTGCCACTGCACTTCAGCCTCAGTGGCAGAGTAAGATCCTGCCTCAGAAAAATAAAAATAAAGATTTCAAAAAAAAAAAAAAAAAAGAATAAAGTTCAAAGTGTGTTTGTCTTCTCTGCATACGGAATTTCAGCCCCATTTCAAGGGACCATAAGAGGGTATTTACTTACCTGGCCTATGCATCGCCATAAAATCTAATGAGAAGATACAGCAGAAATGTTTTAAGGAACTACTAGAGCAAGATGAGGTTAGCATCAGAATGTGTAACTCCGGGGAATACACCTTTTCTTCCCTGAATCCCAGCAGGTGTTCAAAGTGGAGCTGGAAGAGATTCCTGAGAAGACTTCTGAGGCACTGTCAGCTAGGGAAGAGGAACCATGGCCACCATTAGAACTTCCAAACAGGTCCATCTCCCATCCATCCAAGCCATAGTCTGCAAGGGAAATAGAAAGAATAGCTGTCACCATCAGGCACTGGAAATGCCTTGCAACTAGAAGAAAGGAATGAAAGGAAAACAGCACAAAAAGCTGTCCCCAAGGGTAGGGCAAAAATATGTGCTAAGCTAGCACTGCAGAGAGGAGAGGGACAGCACAGGAGCAATTGTTTAGGCCACACTCCACAAGTTCACGTACACTGCCCGAACCCAGGCTTACCCAGCACATCAGAGAATGCCTTCCTCCCCTGCTTCCCACTCCTAAGGTGACGCTGAGTGAAAACATCAATGGAACACAACCAGGAGGGTGGCGAGGTACAGATTCTCAAGGGGGAGCAGACAGGGAGAAGTCCTCCCTGATAAATTAGCCCACAGAAGGCTAAATTGAACACGAGGTGTCACAAAGCCATGAAGCCGTGGACGTACTGAGCGACCAAAGCACACCAAAGCTCAAACCTAACGCAAGTCTGAGTAGATGAACACAAACGCCCACACTAAGGGTTCAGTTAAAGGAAAGGTATGTGCATATCCAGGGATAAAACATACCGGCCTCGGAATCTACTGTGCCATGTGTTATGTGTGGTTTCCAACCAAAATTATAAGGAGTTGGATAAGTCAAGAAGATATCAATCAGGTCATTGTCAGAACCAGACTCAGATATGGCCCAGATGCTGGGACCAGCAGGGAATTTAGAATAACTACAATGAATATGTTCAAGATTCTCCTAAGAAATGTAGACAATGTGAAAGAGCAGATAGGTAATTTTAGCAGAAAGATGGAAACCATATGAAAAAAATGAAATCAAGCATAAATACTAGAAATCAAAAGCACAGTATCAGAGATAAAGTTTTCTATATATTTCATTTTTCAGATCCCTGAAAGTGAAATTAATTATTGTTATTTAGCGTCTTACTTTATATTTCTACTGAGACTAATTTGACCTGTCGAGTGTTTTTCAATTTATTTATATCTCTTTTGGAATGCTTGAGTAATAAAATTAAAAAATAATCAAATCCAGTAGAAAACTATTTTACTGACCCAACTGTGTTTTTAGTATGTGTATAGCTGTACCTTTAACTGATTTCATTGAATGTAATCAAAATAGTTGAATTAATTTCTACATACGGCTTCTCATTTTTAGAAGACAGGTTAAGGTATAAAGATGGGAAAGAGTTTTGTGTCTGAAACTAAGAATGGGACTTATGCTTGAAATTTCTACCTATCAGACAAACATGTAAGCTTTCAAGCAGCAGCAATTTTCTATTTCAGCCTAAGCGAAACGTCCTGGGGAATTCTGCTACATTAAGTTGTTCTCTGAGAACACAACACTGTGTGATGTAAAACAGCCCCCAGAAATTTACTAAATTGCTTTCTCATTAAGCCACGTTTTTAAAAGTATAAATGATCAGGTTAAGCATTTCCCTTCAGCATAATAAACATAATACAAGATGAAGAAAAAACAGAATGACAAGTCAATTAGTGTTCCGTGGAATTGTAACATTATTAAAAATATGGTAATCAGACAAATTCTGCCCATAGGTTCTGCTGTTAAGAATATTATTTCTTATTTGTTGAGACCTGACAGTGAGCAGGCCCAGTCCCTGCCCTCGGGGCCGGTAAAAGAATCTGGACAGCCAAGGAAAAGTGAATAAAGGATCCCACTTAGGGTGAGGCTTTGGGGCTTGTGTCTGTCTGTAATTTTTTCTTCCTTTTCTCTTCATTTCCTCCCCTTGCTTCTTGTGAAACGCCTTCTATAAAGTGAATACACTACTGTAAATATTTTTTCAGATTTCTCTCAGCTAGTTTACATTAAACAATACACATGCTAATTTATAATATACAACGTCCTTGAACAATAGTTTAAAAAGCTATCACGCAAAGTCTGGGAGAGCTTTCACAAGGAGAAGTTCAAATTAAATTCATAAATATTTATAATATTATAAAATATTCTACTTACTAAAAATGTCCTGTCTCATTTTTAGGATCTATATTAATTAGATGACAAAAAAATATAGTGTTAATGACACAGTATTTGCTCATAGCTATCTGATGCATTTGTCTTAGGTAACAAGTTTTCTGTGTTGTATGTAAGCCTTAAGAAATGGATTTTCTTCTAAAGCAAGTTTGTTTTAAGGAATTTCTTAAAAAGGTTTTTAAGTAATCTAAACAGTATATATAGGTACCTATACTTATATTTTAAATACATTTTTATTTAAGTCTGTAAGCATAGTGTAGAATTACACGTTGAAAAATTGGACATTATGAGTTTGATATAAATTACTGGTTAGGGCAACAGAAATCCATGGTTACCTTCACAGAAGGTAATGAGAACAACATCAAAGCATTTAAAACAAAAATCAAGACCTACTACATTAAACTATACTTCGGAAAACCGGTTTATACTCTATCTTCAGTTTTTTAAGAGTTTATTTATCCTGAGATAACATTTAAAAGTCTTTCCAGAAACAGGAAAGCATACGTTTCTGGTTCTAATTTAAATAGTCATACGATATGTGACCTTAATGTAGCAAGAGGTATTCCAGTCAAGGCAGTTTCTTCTATGGATCAAGCATATTTTTGTTAAATTGTAAAAATTTAAAACAAATGTCTCCCAAGCTGGGGAAAAAAAAAAAAAAAGAAAAAAAAAAAACCTCAAGGGCATCATCAGTCATAGGTTTAAAACACATGTCCAAATAATTAACAGCTAAATCATGGTAGAGAAAAATAAGAGCTTTCCCCGAACAATTTGTGGTATTATTTAAAGTCTTCTCTTAGAAGGCAATTGTTTTAGAATAACTGATTTTCTCTGTGCCCTTTTTACTCAGTCAACATTAATGAGTCAATTACACAAAAGTAAAAATAAAGCAAAACAGAGATGCATTGAGCTTTTTAAACTGTGACTTCTTTAGAAGGTTTTTTAAGAGTTCTAGGGAATTAAATGAAACAATAAAAAATATCATGAAAAAAGGTTCTCGCACCCTCTAGCGCTCTCTGTTATGCCAAACAGACATTCACACTTTGATGTATTTCAGACGTCTGTTGTACATTCTGTCATTCCTTCTGGATGTTCAGACAAGCATATACACATATATCAAAGGAAATACTATGTACATTATGGTATGGCTTAGTTCTTTAAAATTTTGCAATATCATCTATATCCCTGCCTGTGAGTGTGGAAAACTCTTTGTCTTTTAAAGTAATGGAGAATTTTTTTCAGTAAGTAAGCCATAAATTGTTCATCCACCTAATGGTGGACTTGGGAGATTTTTCTTCAGCTCACTGCCACAGTGAATGGTACACTAAACATTTGTGTGCAGTATGCGTAGGTGCCCTAACTTCTTTCTCTCCAAGAGGGATTTCATCAGGTGAGCTTTCTGGATCAACAGCACGTGGCATTTTACATTTTGTTAAAGATGGCCAGTTCCGTTTCCAAAGAGCATTTATTTCACTGACTCTTATTACTCATCTTATTCTGGTGGGTGAAAAAAATCAAATCAAACATTTTCTGGTAGTAATCTACGTTGTTCCTTTTAATGGCCAAGTTGGGATACGTTGATTATTTCACATTTGCACTTTCTCTTCCCTCAATTATTTATCCCATCTTTTATCCATTTGTCCTTCCCACTGCTGAGCTTTTAAAATTTATTTCTAAGCGCTCTCTTCATCTAAGGAATATTAATCCTTTGTGTTGTGTGCCTTTTTTACTTTTTAAGTATATTTTATAACATACACTTTTAAAAAAAATGAGATCCAACTGTTTTTCTTTACGACTTCTAGACTTTATATATTGCTTCAGAAAGTTTTTCAACCAAAGATTATTCAGATCTTTCCCTATAAGGTAATGTTATTTTGGCTATCGGCATATTACAGAATTGGTAGTCGCAGAGGCAGGAAAAACTTGAGTGAGGAAAACAGAAATTTGTGAGTTTATGACTCGTTTCCATTTATGCCACCAGCACTTTTGGTGGCACGGTGACAGTCCTTTGACTGTGAGTGTGATTGACCACTCTGGAAAGAGCGAGGCTGGTGGATGTCTTCAGAGAGGTCACTGTAACCTAGGAATGAACACCTCATTGACAGAGGTGTGCTTTTGAGGCGCACTGCCATGGGGCTCAGAGTCTTCTACCTTGGGTCCACTCCAAGAAGTCCACGCACATAATTCTTACACAGACTTCTTTCTCACCAACACTTTCATCAAGTTGCTTCCTAATTTGCTGCAACCTTGGCCAAGCATTGACTACCATTCCTTAATCAGTGTAGAAATTTATTTCATGCCATCCCTCTTTAGGCAGCCCAAAGAGGTGTAGTGCTTGATATTCTGCCAGCTGTCTTTCATGACTCCCTGAAGGGGGCTGTACGATCGCAACAGTCCACTTGTGGGTGGTAGATGCTGGCATATTGCACAGAGAAACCTATGAATCAAATTATTTTTACTGCTTTACAGTGAGAGATAAAGGGAAGATATTATCAAATCGACAGCTCAATAGCTGCCTACAAATTGTTGTAAATATAGCACTGTATTTATTATTTGCCCAAATAAAAAGGCCATAACTAGAATAGTAATTGAAACCCTTTAAATTTCTAACAAATGCGTTATTATTCTCCAAGGCCCATCTGTCATCTTTACAGTTAAGCTAAGTAGGAACATGAAGAAAGGTCACCATTTTACATCTTCCAAACTTTTGATAGAGGCATTCATCACTGTGCTTTCCCCAGTAATTAAGAGTTGCTTTCATGTGTTGTTTTGGTTTGGAGAGGGAATTCTAGTAGTTTCCATTTGGTGTCTTACTACAATAGTCCTCATCCTGGTAAGTCCTTACCATGGTGTCAGAAAAACCCATTGGGGACACTCCCCATTTCACAGTATTTTTATTTCTGGTACCCATTCAGCAACTTGAGGAAAAGCACATCATTTTGAAAGAGGTTAAAATGTGCTTATCAAAATCCTCTCTTCTTCCTCTAAAACATTAGGCTGTATTTCCTACCCTCTCTTGAATGCAGAGATGATCCTGTAATCAGATTTTTACAAAAGAATGTGGACAGCCATGATGTGTGCCATGTGAAGGCAGTGTGAACCACGTCATTTCTCCTTGTGCCTTCCCCTTCCGCAGGCTGTGCGTAGACAGAAATAAGGTTGCAGGAGGTGAAGAGCCCTACGGAGAAAGGAGCTTAGGTCCTAAAGTACGAGGAACACCTGCCTAGACCATTACAGAAGTGTGACATAAATTTCAATTGTGTTTGAGTCATTTTACATTGTTTGTTACCCAGCCTAATGAATGCAGAAAATATTTTCCTGTTGTATTTCAGTGCTATTTAAGATTACCTATGTTACTACCATCTTAAGAACAGAGTGTGGATTGATAATTTGTATGGGCCTATCATAAACAGACTCAAATCAAAATACATTTATTACCTTCATAAGACCCTGGTCTAACATGTAAATTACTATAAATATTGGGTCCTCCATGCTCAGAGCTGAAAATAAGGCCTAGAATATCTAAGCATATGCTATTCTGAAAAGCAAAGAAATCTTAGGTTCTCTTTTGGCAGGCAGGGAAGAAGTTTCACTTACATAGATGGTATTGTTAGGGCCTCTCAAGGCATCCAGGCTTTTATTCATTCGAGGAGCTATGGACTATTTGGACTTTTGAGCCAGGTTTCAGAATTTGGTAAGAACACCATTATCTTCTATTATAATGGGTCATCAGAACTACTGGATATTTTTGTTTGCTTGTTCTATTTCATTTTTTATACTTTTAAATTCAGATAAAATAGAAACTAGTAAGCTGCCTATGTGTTTCACCTCCTACAATCCTATGATATATTAGAAACTATCAAAATCTTTATGGGTCAGATAATTTAGATTACCCTGGCAGTAAGCACCGTCTACTTTGCCTTGAAGCTAAGTGCCGCTCTGTCACCCAGTATCCTAACTGGCCCTTTGACATCAGGAAGACCATCTCAACTGCATCCCATATCATTACTAGCAGCCTTGAAGAACAGCCTCTCATGTGTTTTTAAATATGATGATATTCTTCTCATCAACTTATTTCTCAAGCTTTGGAGAAAGGAGTAGCTTCTAGGCCTTCTGGGGAACATAAATTTCACAGGGTCAATTCCCTGTAGCACATTCAGTCTCTTACTCTTTGGATTTTTTTCTTCACCAATACACCAAGGAATCTCTGGACTAAACAAAGGTTAGAGATTCTTTAATCCACTCATAGAAACCCTCTGGATTTCAGTACACGTTTTCAGGTAAGAATTTTGAAATTTGGTCTTTTCGTTGGCCTCACGTAGGAACATGAGACGTAGATAACACATCTGACAAGTCTTACGTTCCATATAGCAAATATGTGGCCACACGTAATTCTACCTTCATTGCATATTTATTTCCAGTAGATCACAGACAAGAATTTAAGGGAAATCATTGTCACTACGTGTCAAAGATTGATAGATTCCCATTGGTGAGTATCAACAGAAGGTTCATGAACTCTAGCCCCAACTATGCCCAACTCTCTGGATTTTTCTGACATCCATTTGACTGCAACCTGTTTCATGACACCAATTTGTCTAAGTCCTGATCCTTGCTTGTAGCAACAAAACTGGATTATGGCACACCTCAGTAAAAGAAATTTTATTAAAATGATATCATTGCTCAAACTAAAGAAATTGATGGCAGGCTAGAAAACCAACCTGTGAAAATAGAAGCCACAGGGAGCTATCACTATAGCCAAGGCCCTACCATAGGAATAGTTGGTTAGGACACTTTTGTGGGTGGCTCGGAATGCTGAATAAGCCACTGGTACCATCACCACCACAGCCACTGGGCAATCCTACTGAAAGGAAATCTTCTCTTACCTTTGAGCTCCTACCTTTGTTGTAGATTTGCCAGCTATGAATACTCTATTAATTAAATCTAGGTCATGAATCTGTATCCTAGTGGATACTGAGAATGAAAACCTGAAATTTTATGCTGTTAGTGGAAAACAACCCCCCAGACCAGGGTGATTCTCAACTGTGGGAGTCCCTAATACAAGAAGGAAGGTCAAATGATGAGCTGCCAAAACTTCAACAAATCAAATGTCCCCAACACCCTACTGATTTGAGATTCTATTTCCATTTATTACTAATGGTTACCTTCCCATCCCTTGTCAACAAATATAGAAAGTCATTTAAAACTCTCCCTCTCCCCTGTTTTGCCAATGGAGCTCTTTTCATGTTGGAATAAATCTAATTACTTTTACTTCTCTCTCTATCTCTCTCACACACATATTTTGAATACTTACAATAATCATGAAGTTATAAACATAAAACCGATCTATTAGTCTCACATGAGCCATTTTCCCACCTCTGGAGGAATTTTGACCTGATATTGATGACACTACCTTTGGTTTTAGTCGTTCAGTTATTCCATAAACATTCCCCGAGTATTTGGCAACCTGGGGTATTTATTACAAGATTTGACATTATAAGGAGTACTGAAATTAAGCCTGCTGCTAACTAGGAGAAAGGGGACTAAACTGCATAATGTGAGAAGCTTCAGATTTTGTGTCAGGCACAGTGGTTTTAGTCTTCAGGTGACAATCATTAGAGTGATCACTGCTACTCAGGGGACGCTGCTCAAAGGCATGCAACAGGAATGGCCAAACAGGGAGCTCTTGGCCCTGGATCACCATTTCTTAATCCTTGAATGGGAATACCAACAATTCTGTGTAAATTTTTAGCAGAAGAGAAATGCCTACATATATGATCTTATTAGTATATGGAAAGGCTTATGGTGTGGTCTTACATTTTTCATAAAGGTGAAGAATTTCATTATACATAGTTTGCCATTTTGAGGGATGGGGTTTCTAATTTTTAGACTTTTAATCTTGGCTTATTTGACTATTGAGAAAATTTCAAATATCCTTAGGTAGAACCAACTCTTCTATTGAGTTTTATGTATGACCCAAACAAATCTGAGACAGTCTTGTGTGAAAGTCAGAAATAGAACTCATATTCCACATGCCTCCCCCCCTGCAAAAAGGAATAGGAATAAATTTTATGTGGTTTAAAATTCAGAAAAGTATATATAATACGTAATATAATGTTGTGATATTCCTCATTTATCAGTTTTTCCAAATTCCTTTCATCACAGCTTAGAAGTTGTCTCTGAAACATTGGAACATTTCTTTCTTTTTTTTGTTTTCAGTTTTTGGCAGGGGCTGGGTTTGAACCCACCACCTCCAGCATATGGGACCAGTGCCCTACTTCTTTGAGCCACAGGTGCTGCCCCCTGAAACATTTCTTCTCAGTTTTTCCAAAAGTTGACTAAAATCTTCAAAATTCAGCTTTCACAGACTATTACCTTTCTTTCTTTCTCTTTTTCTTTCCAGGTTTACTATTGTCCTCTAAGAAAATAGAACTTTGCACTATAAGAATTTGAAAGACCAGTTTCCATTCAATTTACCAATTACTTGGCCCAGATGCTAAATAGGGAGAATTTAGATGTCCATTAGAATGCAAAAGAGAGGGGAGGCTGGGAATGTTTATAGTTTTAAATTTTGTCTGTTGTATAGTATTATGCTAACATTTGTCAAAAACTAACAGTGATTATTCCTAAGGAGTAGAATGTTGGGATGATGGGAAGGGCTTGGGTGGTGCTGGATATTGAACTGACAATTACAAATAAATACCAGGAGACTGTAAGTAGAACTACCAGGTGCTATGACGGCATAAAGCAGTGAGGCCTAACCGGGTGCACATGAGTTTTCACGAGGGGAAGAAGAAAGGTATGTTAAGACTGACTGACTAGGGGCTAATGTAGAGAACAGGAGAGGATATGTTTCAGACTGAGGGAATAGTGTGTGCAGTCCTGAGGCAGAACAAAATAATTGTGAGTGTTGTAAGAATTTAGAGAAGTCCAAAACAGAAGAGTATAATGGGACTGAAGATATGAAAGGATTTGGATCACACAAGCCTTCAGGTTTTGTTAAAGAGTTTGAATTTTATCCTAAAAGCATTAAAAACTCATTGGAGGGCTCAGTGCCTGTGGCACAAGTGGCTAAGGTGCCAGCCACATATACCTGAGCTGGCAGATTCGAATCCAGCCGGGCCCGCCAAACAACATTGATGGCTGCAGCCAGAAAATAGCCAGGCATTGTGGTAGGCAGCTGTAGTCTCAGCTACTTGGGAGGTGGAGGCAAGAGAATTGCTTGAGCCCAGGAGTTGGAGGTTGCTGTGAGCTGTGATGCTACAGCACTCTACCTAGGGCAACAGCTTGAGGCTATGGCTAAAAAAAAAAAAAAAAACAACTCATTGGAGGATTTTAATGATGATAGCATTATAACTTAGATGAACACTCTGGCTACAAAGGAAAATTAGATTGTAGTAGAGAAAGAATGGAAGCAGGAGATAGGCTGGTTGGGTGTTATAGTGGCTCCAGTGAGACCAGTGAAGGAAGATTGCAACAGGTTAGTGCTAGAAGCACTAGAGAGACTCAATGAATTTAGGAGGTAAAGAAAAAAAAAAAGCCATGACTTGATGACTAGATGTGGATGGTAGAAAGACAGCTGAGTTAAGGGTGACTGCCTTGGTTCAGGGTCTCGGCATTGGGGTAATGGTGGTGGGTCTTTACCAACCTGGGGAATCCCGGGGAGGGACCCTACCTTTTAAGCATCTACTTACAGATGGCTCAAATTGAAGCACTGGGAGTGTCAGTATTCAGCTTAAGTCATTCTTTAAATAGATTCATTGATATATAATCTATAGACAGTAACTTTCACCATTGTTAAGCATATAGTTTGAATGAGTTGTGAAAAATACACAGGTGTGTAAATCATTTCCATCCCTCAAGAAGGTTCCCTTATCCCTGCTTCTCCCCTGTGCTCCTTGGGCCAGACCTGGCTCCTGACACTGAACTATTCTCTGTCACTTTAACTGTGTCTTTTCTAAACTTTCATATAAATGGAAGTTTCTTTCACTAAGATGATGTTTTGCTATTCACCTATGTTGTTGCCTGCCTCAGTATTTGTTTCCTTTTATTGCCGAGTGACATCCCACTAAAAGAATATACTACCCTTGGTCGACAGAAATACAGGTTGTTTCAAGTTTGGAGCTATTATAAACAAAGCTGGCATGAAAATTCGTGTAGAAGTCTTTATATACAGATATTCATTTTTCTTTGGTAAATACATGGTGATCACATCAGACTGTTTTCTAAGGTGGTTGTGTATCTTTTTTCATTTACATAAGCAGTGCCTAAGTTTCAATGTTCCACATCCTAACAATCATTTGGAGCAATAAATAAGTTTTATTTTATCCATTCTAATGAGTGTATAGTGTTGTCCCTGTGGGTTTAATTTGCATTTAATGTATGTTTCCTTAGTTATTAATAATATTGGATATCTATACACAAAAATATGAGCCTTGACCCTATTTTATTCCATTTATCAAAATTAAGTCAAAATGGATTGTAGACATAAAAGTAAGAGTAAAAATTTTAGGCCTAGCCTGGCGTGGTGGCTCATGCCTATAATCTCAGCACTGTGGGAGGCTGAGGAGGGAGAATTGCTTGAGCTCAGGCCTTTCAAGACTCACCTGAGCTAGAGTGAGACCCTGACTCATGAAAAAAATGGAAAAACCCAGCCGGGCACCACAGTGAGCGCCTGTAATCCCAGAGGCTTCCAGCCACTGAGGCAGCTGGATGCCCACAGCCCATGTCTGCGGTTGCAGTGAGCTATGATGCCATTGCACTCTGCTCAGGGCATAGGCTGGGACTCTGTTTCAACAACAACAACAAAAATTAGGCTTAGCAAAGACATATAGGAGAATTTAGCCTTAGGCAAAAATTTCTTAACTAGGAAACCAAAAAACCTATAAAGAATGAATCAAAAAGTTGTACTTCATCAAAATTAAAAACTTCTTTTCCTCAAATAAATTTTTTACTAAATAAAAGTTACAACTAGCCACACACTAGGAGAGAATATTTATAAAATGTATATCTGCTAAAGGATTTTCTCTAGAATATCTACTTACAGTCATGTGTTGCTTAGCAAGGGGATACATCCTAAGAGATGTGTTATTAGGTGATTTCATCCCGGTGTGAGTATCACAGAGGATACTTACACAAACCTGGAAGATACAATCTCCTATTCACCCAGGCTCTATGGTATAGCCTATTACTCTTTGGCTACAAACTTCTACAACATGTTACTGTGCTGAACACTATAGGCAACTGTAATATCATATTTATGTATCTAATGCTGTATATAGAAAATATACAGTAAAAAACAGTACTGTAAACCTATGAGTATAATCTTATGGGTGTACATATTCCATTGTTGAGAAACACGTTCTGTGAAGGCAGATGACTGTACATGTTGTCTTCTTCACATAGGTTTTCATGAGTTCACTATCATCAACTTAGTCTACATAATAGGTCTTTTTCCACTGTCTGCTTTTAAAATACTCTATCCTTCGATTTTGGTGGTCTGACTAAGGTATTCCTTGGCATAGTTTTTATTAGGTATTTTATGCTTGCATATATACTTTACAGTTTTTGCAAATTAGCACAATTTTCAGCTATTATTTTCTCAAATAGTTTCTCTTCCCACCACCATGGGTTATCTTCTATTAGAGCTTCAATTATTCATATATTAGATATCTTACTGTTAGATATCTTATTATTACTCCAACACTCAAGTTCTTCACGCTTTTGCTTTCTGTGGTTCACTGGGAATAGTTTCCACTGCTATGTCTTCAAGTTCACTCATCTTTTTTTCTGCAGTGTCTAATCTGCTGTCAATGCCACCAGTATGTTTTTCCCTCAAAATATTATATTTTTATTTCTATAATTTAATTTGGGTATTTATTTCACTCTTCTTCAGACTTACGCTTTCTTGTACCTTTTTATTCATTTGCAACATATCCATAATAGCTGTTTAATGTCTTTGTTGGCTCATTTTATTCCTTCTGTCATGTCTAATTCAGTTTTTCCTAAGTGACTATTTTTTTTCCCCTTGTTATGAGTTGTATTTTTCTTTTCTTTGCATGCCTGAGTTATTTTATTGGGTACCAGAGAATGAGAATTTTACATTGTTGCTATATTTTAAAATATTATTATTCCTTTCAATACAAAGGACTTTGTTTTAGTAGGTAATTAAGTTACTTGGAAACAGATGGATTACTTTGAGACTTACTTTTAATTCTTGTTGAGATCAGCAAACATGAACCATAATTATAAGGCTAAGTTAATCCCACTACTGAGCAGATGTTTTTCTAAAAACACTATCTAATGGCCCCTGTATTATGCTATCCTTCTATTCTAGCAGTGGGAGCAGATCACAATATAAGGTATTGTTTAGTTTAATGTTTTCTCTGTCCCCTTACCCCAGACTGTGCATATGTATTTTCTCCATATGCATATACAAATCAGAACACAGGCAATAACTTCAAAGTTCTTCCAGAAAATATCCAGAATTCTTTCTATCTCTCTCTGTGGCAGTGTTCAGATTACGTCCACAATTTTTCGATATTATCCCCATAAAATGGTGACATTTAATTCTGGGTGTATGGAAGATGAGTAAAGTGTTCCTTTAATTTCACAGGTGTACAGAGGAGGAATGTCTGAATTCAAGGAGCAGTTCTTAAATAACTGTACTACAACCTTCATACATACCTGAAAGTGGTTTAGATGAGAAGATTCTGGACTTTAAACCGATACGTTAATAGGTTGAGCCTTTTGAGGGCCTTGGGCGAGAATTAGCATATTTTACATGCAGAGGGAATATAAATATGAGAGTTCTTCAAAAATTGCATGGAGAATGAGTATAATAAAAAAATGCATGTATTCAAAATTTTTGTATCAAAGTAAACTTGTACTAACTCATCATATCATGTCTGAAGAGGATCTACTTTGAGACACTAAGAAAGATAAGATGTCAGTTTGAAAAAAGCTCCTGTCAAGACAACATGAATTCTGCCAAAATTGAAGCAAGAATAAATATAAAATGTATTGTGAAGCTTGGGTGGAAAAATGATAAAATCATTGATGCTTTACAAAAGTTTATGGGGACGATGCCTACGAGAAATCCTCAGTATGCAAATTAATAACTTGGATTAAGAGGTGATGAAACAGTTTTGAGGATAAAGCCTGGGAAGCAGGCCGTCCACATCAATTTGTGAGGGAAACATTCTTCTTTGTGCCGTAGTTGGAGAAGACTGATTATTAATAGGAGAAATAACAGGCAATACTTAACCCCATAAATATCTCAACTGGTTTGGCTTACACAATTCTGACAAAAAAAAAAAAAATTAAAGTTGAGTAAATTTTCCACCTAGTAGGTGTGAAAACCCTTTCACCCAGCTGCAGATAAAAGCAGAGCTTTTGGGGTGGCGCCTGTAGCTCACAGGAGTAGGGCGCTGGCCCCATATTCCGGAGGTAGTAGGTTCAAACCCAGCCCAGGCCAAAAACTGCAAAAAAAAAAAAAAAAAAAAAAAAAAAACCAACCAACCAAACAAAAAAACCCAGAGCTTTCAACAAAATTTTAAACAAGTAGGATCAAAATCCTGAAGCATCTCTTTGAAGAATGGTAACAGGAGGTAAAAAACATTCCTTTACCGGTATGATCCTGAAGACAAAGCACAATCAAAGCAATGGCTACAAAGCGGTGAAAGTGGTTCTGTCAAAATAAAAGCAGACCGGCTCAAGAGCAGAGGTCATGGCAACAGCTTTTTGAGATGCTGGAGGAATTTTACATGTTGACTTTCTAGAGGGCAAAAGAACAATATTTTGAGAAGTTAGCCAAACTTCAGCAGAAAAATGTCTGGGAAAATTTTACCCACAAAGTCCTTCTTCATCATGACAACTGTCCTACTCATTCCTCTCATCAGACAAGGACAGTTTGGAGAAAGTTTTAATGGAAAATCGTTAAGCATTGACTTTACAACCATGATGTGGCTCCTTTTGTTTCCCAGTCATTAAAAGGCACCCACTTTATTCCTTCAATTAATAATGTAAAAAAGACTACATTGGCATGATTAAATTCTGAGGATCCTAAGTTCTGTAGAGATGGACTGAATGGCTGATATAATCACAACTTTTGTAAATTTGATGGGGCTTTTGTTGAGAAATAAAGTTGTATATTTTATATCCTTTCATTCTACTTTTTAAGGAACTTTTTAAAAGTCCCCTTGTAACTTATGGCCAATGGCAGACAGTAATGGTTTTTAAAATGTGCCCACAAATTCCTTGATACTTCTCCCCTTGAATGTGGGATGAACTTAGTGACTTGCTTTGTATGGAGAGAATGTGGCAGAATGACAGCATGTTACTTTCAAGATTAACATCACATTGTCAAAAGCCTTCTAGCTGGGGTGGTCTCTCTCTTGCAACTCTTGCTCTGGGGGAACAGATGCAGTGAGTAGCCCTGCAGAAAGGTTTGCGTAGCAGGTTGCTAAGCTTTCTGCCAACAGCCATGTGAGTTTGAAAACAGAACTCCCTCCACTTAAGTCTTCTTCTGAAACTGTCGCGTTGTCCAAATGTCTGACTGCTATCTTGTGAAAGACCCTGCTTCATAACTCCCCAGCTGGTTCACTCTGAAGTGCTGACTCTCAGAATCTATGGGATGACAAATATTTCTTGCTTAACATTGCTAAGATTGTTATACAGCAATAGATAACTCTGATACTCGGCCCTGTCAATTCTAGTCACTTTGTTCTGTCTTCTCAACTTAGCTATCCTCTGTTTGGATTTCCCTTCCCTGAGCTAAGGACTGAAGCTGCCTCCAGGTAGTCAACTGAGGAAACTGTAGTGATCACTTCATTGCAACTTTTATAGGTCAAAATTCTAGGGTGTCAGTTGTCCAAGATCTGAACACCATTGTTTTACATGTCCCATTCACCCCCCACCCCCGTTATTCCTTCATGGCCAGAACGAGCTTAAACCTTGATCTTGATTTAGATGTGAGTTCTACTGGGAGTTGGTAACTTCATGCAACTTAGTGAAAAGGTTCTTTGTATTTTCTCAAGGTATTAAGAATCTTTGGAATCAGGAGAGGATTAAAACCCAGCTTTAGGTTGTGGCAGGCCTTGTACCAATGAATGAAGAGAATAAAGAAAGGTTGAAGGCATCAAAATCAACTTTCTACATAGAGAAGCCGGGGTTATAAAATGCAACACATGAACACCTTGTGTATAAGAACAGCTGGTTCCATTTACTCTGATGCTTGGTCGTTTACTTCTTCCCCTTTGGTCCTTGCTCTGAGAACACAAAAGCCAGGCTTGGTTGACACTAGCTACCATCTGGTGACATATGCAGTGAGCTGTCTTACCAACATATTTTTCCCAGCTGCTCTTTCCTTTCCGCTAAGGTTGGTAACACACATACATGCCACAGTCCTGACTTTTCTTCTCTATTTCACTACACCCAATTTAATCAGTTCCAAGTCAGTGTAGGCCTTTTTTTTCCACATACATACATACTCAAATCCACTTTAACTGATACTCTTCCTTCCATTTCCACATCTCTCCTAGTTAGAGCACAGAAAATTTCCCACAGATCGTTTCCCTCTTAGGCTTATTCTCTTGGTAGGCCAGGTAAATCAGGCTGATTGTGGGGGATCACCAGCAGAGCTATTGTTGTAACTCTAGGTCCACAAATTAGAATCGGAATGAAACATCATGGATAAATCAGTTTCCATCACATTTTAAAGAAACACGGAGAATTTCTGCACCATTCAGTGTAAGGATTTCTAAGGATTTCTGCACCTATTCAGTGTAAATCATTGCAATAGTCAGGATATATAAATAGATATGTAAAAGAAATCACCTATCCTTTCCAAAAATTTGATAGTCTAATAGGAAAAACAAGGATATAATCCTTACAACCAAATGTTTTGTAAAAACCATGGAAAATATAGGAATGAATTAGAACAGTATTTCAAACAGGAGAAAGATTAGAGCTATCTGGGAATTAGACAAAACTTTTTGTAACAATTAATACTAATTTTTATTATGAGGTATCAGTAGGGATTGCGTATTTGTAGGAGAAAAAGAAAAGGATGGGAAATTACATTGGCAATCTGGGCTTTTGAATAAATTTAATCCATACAGCTCATTTCGTTTTAAGAATTCAGAAATGTGTTCTAATAAATACGCACAATTTAATATACATTCTCTAAAGTTTATCTCTGACTTTTTGTTATTAAAATATGTACGAGAAACATATTTAAGACTTCATAATTAGCTTTCAATCTGAATAGCTTGCTACCCTTTTGAAAAATAAACTGCCTCTGACTTTTTGCCTAGTTTTAAGCTGATATAGAGTCGCATGAAAAGGTGCTGGTAGGTTTCTAAGAAACCCAGATATTTATTGAACATCTGGAAACTCACACCTTAATGACTCCAGTTTTAGAGACGTTACAAAACAAGATTTCGAGACAGAACACTCTTGATACATTTACCTAGAGTGTCTTTGTGTTTGTTTTTAAACTCTGGACAACTCCAAGAAAGTATTCTAAGACTCTGGGAGCCTATTCAAACAATGACTTTCCTTTGAAATAGGATAGTCGGCCTTCCTTAAAGGCATAGCAGTCACCTTTGACACAGGAACTGAAGGTAGAGGGGGGAAAAGGATGTGGGAAAGCAACCTTAGTGCTGGCGTTAAAAAAAAAGACAACCGATTTGCATTAACTTTTATTTCTAGGTGTCTTGCCTAGTCCAGAGAAATGGCAAATTGAGCTCAATCATCTTTTGATCTGATGTGAGTAAGAGGTTCGGAAGGGGGCACAGGTATCATGAGGAGAGCTGCAACAAAGGAATAAGAATATTAGCGGTTGACTTGCCCCCAAGAGGATAGAAATAACAAGAATAAAAATTTACAAAAGGCAAAATAATCTCACCTATTCTGAGATGTTTAGAACACAGTATTTAATGTTGATATCCTTAATCTTACTGGCCTTGGGAGAGAGTGTGTGGGGATGAGACAGAGAGAGAGAGAGAGAGAGGAACAGACACAGACACTGATAGTATTGATGAATGGGGAGCCGGAAAGATAAGGGAGGCTAAGGGGCTTTGAAAGGGAAGGGTGTCTACTGTCCTGGGGACCTTTGAAGCACACTCCATGACGAATTCCATTATCTCCAGGCTTAGAGAATTCCGAGAGACAAATATGAGATGACAAATCAAAGGCCTTCAGTAAGGGAGTCTGCAGCTTGGTGTACAAGTCTGTACTGTTTCGCTTTGTGTGATGTGCGATGGGGGGAACCGGGGAAAACTGGACGGAGCGCGAGGCAGGAGGGAGGGTGGGGGTGGGAGGAGGAGGAGGAGGTCCTTCTACCTGCACACACCTCGGTGGCCGGGGGAGGGGCGGGCAGGATGTAAATCTGCCCCTTCACACTGGCCAATCAGTAGTCAGGTAAGGAAATTTGGGTCCCCACCCTATCCCGACCGCGCCTTTGAGCACGTGTGTGGTGTTCTGGGACCTTTGTGCCGCAACGTCACGCTTGGCGGGCACCCTGGTCCCTTTTTCTTGTAGGATGTGATTAATTCTCTTCTGCTCCGCACCTCATCACAGGTCGCGTCTCCCCCCCACCCCCCACCTCTCTGCCACCTCCTGCCCATTCTCTCCCGCGCCCTAGCGGGCTAGAGCCTTCAGCATTGCGACCCGTGGAGTGTGCGGAGCTTGGCACAAGTCGCTGGGACTGTGACAACCAGCCTCTGCCAGTTCCGCGAGGGTGCAGGCGGCGAGCCTCCGCTCGGACACCACGGCACTCCTGCCCGCGCCTGGCAGTCCTCCGCCGGTCCCGAGGCAGCACCGCCCGCCCTGCACCTCCCGGCTCTGGGTCTGTCCTGTGGGGCTCCGGCTCCAGACCGCTCGGCCTCGGAAACTCCTGCAACGTCCAGAATACAGAAAATAGACTCATCACCTAATTCGCCAGGGAGCCAGAGCGCTGCGGGGCCGTGGCGCTGCCTTCCCCGCTCCTCCCTCACCCCACCCCCGCCCGTGCTCCCGGAGTCACCCAGCCTACCTCCCCCTCGGCACCCCCCTCCCCGCCCCCGGCAGACAAAGGGCCTGGGCAAATTCGCCGCCCGGCCTCCTAGCGCTCCGAGGAGCGGCTGCCCCGCAGTGGATCGCGCAGGAGGCGCGCGGGGCCCAAAGCCGCCGCCGCGGGAGCGCAGTATGGGGAAGAACCGCGAGATGCGCCTGACTCCCGTCTGTTGCTGTTGCCTCCTTTACCAGCTGGGCTTCCTGTCGAATGGGATCGTTTCAGGTAAGTTCTTCAGTGACTTTCCACTTTCCTTTCCAACTTCCCCTGAGGAGATGGCGAAAGCATGGGTAGGCAGGGCTGGTGCAACCGGTGCGTGTCGGGCGGGGATCAGTGGCCAGCAAGAAAAATGGGCATGCGGGGTGCAGATGAGGGAGTCGAGCCCCTAAGCGAAGCACATTTCTCCTCGGCTCATTTTAATTTATCTGTGAAACGATGCGGGATTTCCTTCTAATTAGAGTAGTAATATTTGCAAAGGTACGTTTAGGCACCTAGGGGAAAATTAGGAGGTCCGCAAATTAATAGCAATGCTTTTCTCTGCCATATACTTTAGAATTCGCTTGAATGTGTTAGAGACTATGCACCGGTTTTCTTTAAAACAACTAATTGCAGCCACCCAACTTTGACTCTCCCTTTCCTTCCCAGTATAATCATACTTTTACTTTGAAAATGCTGGAGTCTGTAATCTGATCACAAGGCTTCGGGGCTTGCAGAGCTAGACGGGTGGTCTCCATTGCTTGCACGCGAGCGCCTTGTATCTTCACGGACTGTGAGTCTGGAAATGCTTGTGCTAGTGGAACCGCTGCTCTTTAAGCTCCGCACTTCTCTGTCTGCCCCGCCAGCAGGGCTGCAGCTCGCCTCCGACCTCGAGGAATGGGAAGTCGTGTTTCCTGCACTCTGGCGCCGGGAGCCGGTGGACTCGGCCGGCGGCAGCGGGGGCAGCGCGGACCCGGGCTGGGTGCGCGGCACCGAGGGCGGCGGAGGCCCCAGGGTGCAGGCGGCCGGCAGCTCACGCGAGGTGCGCTCGGTGGCCCAGGCGCCTCTGGAGGAAGCCGTGGAAGGCCAGTCTGGGTCCCGGCTCTGGCCCCCGCCGCCGCCGGGAGGTGAGGAGGACGAGGAGCTCGAGTCGCAGGAGCTGCCGCGGGGATCCGGCGGGGCTGCCGCCCTGTCCCCGGGCGCCCCGGCCTCGTGGCAGCCGCTGCCTCCCCCCCAGCCGCCCCCGTCCCCGCCCCCGGCCCAGCCAGCGGAGCCGGATGGCGACGAGGTGTTACTGCGGATCCCGGCCTTCTCCCGGGACTTATACCTGCTGCTCCGGAGGGACGGCCGTTTCCTGGCGCCCCGCTTCGCAGTGGAACAGCGGCCAAGTCCTGGCCCCCGCCCCACGGGGGCAGCGTCCACCCCGCGCCCTCCGGCGCCGCCCGACGCAGGCTGCTTCTACACCGGAGCTGTGCTGCGGCACCCCGGCTCGCTGGCCTCTTTCAGCACCTGTGGCGGTGGCCTGGTAAGCGCCTTTCTTGCCCAACTCTCCTCCTCCTGCTCTCATCTTCCCCCATCTCCATCTTCCCCTGCGGCTCCTCTCTGCGCCGGGGAGCAGGCTCATTTGCATGCGCCGCCTCCCGCTGCAGCGGGCTCCTTCTAATAGAGACGGCACCACCCAGGTGTCTGCACCGTTAGGCTCCGGTGGAACATCTCCAGGGCAGTCTGTGAATCGGAAGTCTAAGTGCATGGATAAATGGCCTTTTCCTTCCAGATGGTTATAAGCGACTTTGGAAACTATTTGAAGCTCTGCCTCCTTGTAACTTCCTAATGGCTCAACTTCTTCCTATGCTCTAGGCTTTTCTGAAATAAGACCACCACTTGGTGTCTTTTAGGAGATTGAAACGCAGCCAGTCTGCTCACCGCTGAGTCTCTCTGAACTTTGGTTTGCCCCTTCCCCACCCTAGTTCCTCATTTATTTATTTATTATCTTACAGTTTTTTGCATGTCCTATTCCAAAGCTGTCAGAACACTTCTCAAGGAAGTTACACTCTGACAGTTTAGAACTGAAGCATCTTAACAGCCTTAGCAGAAACTTGTTCACTGTTCTCGAGAAAGGTCTCGGAGGGGCTGTGAGCTGAGATACTGTGAGCTGTTGACTAAGGGATGACGGTAGAATGCAGTGTTCAAAGGTCATTTGACATTTTCTTTCTAAGATTTACATTTTATTTGACAGTTTCTTTACTTCTCGCCCCACCTCAGGGAAGAAGGTAGAAAGGGTGGAGAGCCTTGTGACAAGAAAGTAAAAGTCATTTGGTCCATCAGTGTAGGTCATCATTTGACTTTTCTCCCATTGTCATGACCCAGGATTTGGACTTTATCTTTACCTTTTATATGTTGTCCTTTACTGTGTGTGCGTGGTGCGTGCGTGTCTGTCTGTGTTTGTGTGTGTTTATATGGTCAATACACATAACATCAAATTCACCATTCTAGCCATTTTTAGATGTTCATGTCAGTGGCATTAAGTACGTTTGCTTTGTTGTACAGCAGTCACCACCTTGGCTTTTATTAGTGGTTTAAGGCAAAACTCACAAAATGTTGAAGATGTCCTGTGATTTGTGTTTTCATTTTTCTGTTCCTAGAGAGCCAATCAGGAAATCCACAAGAACTGTGTATGGAGGCTACGTGCTCATTTGGAGCTAAGCCCCACAGTGGAAAATACCCCTACCTTGAAAGCTACCCCAAACCATGAAATGTTTAAAAAATGGTTAAAAATCCAAACAAAATATAACTAGAGATTGCTTATGCCTCCTCCATGCTCCCATATTCAAATGATGTAAGTTGCTGGAAAGGGCTCATAGTGATAAATACTTAAATATAGACATTTTTAGGCATGAGGGGAAAAATTGGCATGGGGAATTACGTGAAAAGTTTTTTAAAAATGTTTTCTGCAGAACACATTTCACTGGGGAAAACATTTTGTGGGGATTTCATTGTCTGCTAACTTTTGGCTAGGGGTTAAATAGTCGCATATAGAAAGTTCCTGGTGTGGTAGGACCAATAGGGGATAAAGCATCTCAGTGTGTTGAAATGTGGGCTTTTGGTCAGATTTTCCAAATGAGCTATGCTTTCCCTCCATACTTAAGGAAGCAAAGTTAGAATTATAAGTAGGTTTTTCATTGGCTGAATAAGAGTTTAACATTCCCCCCCCCACCTATGCTTCGTTTACCGTGTTGGACTTTTACTCACTTTTCCTATTAGCCACATGTGTATAGGTTCTGAACTGGGAAGTCTTTGTTATTGAGGAAAACTGAAGTTGCCAGTAATACAGTATAGCAGTCAAACTTTCAATAAAAAAGTTAAGCAAATAGCCAAAAAGGGTGGGTTTGTTACTCCAGCCTCTACCATGCCAGACCTTTTCCCTCATGAGTTGGTGGGATTAGGAGAGAGAGAGTTGTTATCTGAACTTTGTAGATGGCTTATTCCCTGATGATTAATTGGTCCCTTGTCTGTAGTCTTCGGTGACCATAAATAAAATAAGAAAAATAGATAACTTAGTTTAAAAATTGGATGACAGAATTTAAAATTCTAATGGCTATTTAATATATTCCAAGTCCTCTTAGAGTCTAGACTGGTTAGCTTTTAGGGGCTCACAGATTAAGGAGAAGGATATGATATATAAGTAGAATGACTCAAGTAAACATGAGGCAGTGACAGATCAACATGATTGTCATGTTATGCCCCAGGTAAAATCCACGAGGAGAATTGGGCAAGATTTCCCAAAGTGGGTTTTAAAGCTTGGGTAGAAAAGGCCTGACAAGTGTTGTCGGTAGAGGAAAGACACCTAATGGAAGTATGAGAGTAGAAGAAAAAAATAGAAAAAAAAGTAAAAACAAAAGAAAAAGAAATAAAAGGAAAGAAAGAAAACAAATTCCTATGACTAGACCAGAAGATGCAATGGAGAAACTGATCCCAATGTCTGCAGAAGACAGACCTCAAAACTCTTGCCTGCTACAGTATGGGGAGCTTGGTCTGTCTGGAATATTCATAGAACCCATTCTTATTCCTCTGCATCTCTAGAAATCTGTGATCCTGTAGATCTATCAAGAAGAATCACGATAACCTTATGTAGAGAGGGTGAATTATTTAGAAAATCATCTGCCTTTAGTTTGCACCATTTCTTTTTCTTCTCAGTAAAAGCTTTCTACTGTCAGTTGCATAGAAAAGAATATGCGGTCTGACATTAAGTTCACGACATGCCCTAGAAAATACCTCATCACTGAATATCGGTAGGGTCACCCACAAAAGGACTCCCCTTGGGAAGCTGTGCATCAACGCCGGTGCCTAGCTCATTGCTGAATCTCACTTTGACCACCTTTGAGGTGCCCCCTTGGGAAGCTGTGTACTACTGCCAGTGTCTAGTTCACCCTTCAAAGCACTTGAAGGTCACTATAGTGGTATTCAGCAATGAAGTACGTAGCACATTTTTTTTTTTTTGCAGTTTTGGCTGGGGCGGGGCTTGAACCCACCACCCCTGGTATGTGGGGCCAGCGCCCTACTCCTTGAGTCACACGCGCCACCCCAGTACATAGCACTTTTTCTAGGATGAGTTCACAAACTTAATTGTCTGACCTCATAGATGACTAAGTGTATCTTCCCTTCCCTCCTTTCAGGAACCAGCTTTTCCTACTGTTGCCTGAGCTCCTCAACAACTTTTGGACTAACCTTTCTGGATCTCATTTTCCTATTTATTAAATGCACCAACAGTAATTGTATATCTATCAATTGATCTTTGATGAGCTGTTATTATTTCTGTTTCCCCTAATTAGTCTAATATTAAATAACAATCTTATGTAGGCCATATATTTGATCCAATAGACACAAATATAATAATACTAATCATTCAATCATTCAAACATATTGAACAACTTCTGTTTGCTTTTTCTTATATACAATTATGCTAAATGGTATAATTGCAACTTACAACAGATAGGTGAGCCAAGAAGCCAAAAAAGATGAACTGACACCCAGCAACATCACATTTTGAAGGATATTACCACACAAAAGAGTCTCAAAGTTCAGTTGATCAATGCATGAAGGAACAAAATTAATAGAGTAAATAGAACACTTCGACAGAACTGCATTGCTCATAAGAATAGTAGCAGATATATATTCATGGAAAAAGCAAATAGGTACAATCTGCTACCTACAGAAATGATTAGATACAATAGAATTTTAAATATATGATCATTACAATAAAAAACTCAATAGATGAGTAGGTAAATTTGTGAACTAGAAGATCAAACCTGGAAATTATCCCAGAATGCAGGACAAATGAATACAAAATATGAAAGAACAGTGGTGAGCCAGGAATTATAAGTCTTGATCCAAAATTTCTCTAATAGGAGTCATTCCTTTTTTAATTGATTAAAAGATAGAATTTTGAAAGTGCATGCAATTAATATCCTACCATCTGCTGAGCTGTTGTTGTAAGGCCGGGTACTTAGTCCTTTGAGTATAGATCAGAAAAATGGCGTTCCAGGTGAGCCTCACTCAACATACACCAACACTAATTTTTAGTACAAATTTTATATTTGGAATTAAAATTTAAGACAAACACAAAGCAGTTTATGTATGGAATCCTAGATTTTAAAATTTTTCATCTGTTTTACGATTGTCTCATTTGAAATCAAATGAGCAGTATATATATATATATTTTAGCAATTTGCCTTTCTTATTTTTTCAAAGTTTTCATAGAAACAAAGATATGTTCTTCACTCATATTTCTCTAGATTTATTATTTGGCTTTTGATTAATTGTATAATTACTGAACGTTCTGCCTACATGTAAAGCAAACAAATATGGCTGAATGTTGGTAAACATGCAGATTAATCAGTGGGAATAATTGTGGCCCGTTCTGACACAAGGGAGATGCTACTAGCAATGACCATTTCACGTGATATTTTTTTCCAGATGTTGTGTAGGGTGGTAAGTAAATGATTCAAGTTGAACTGGTTTGTGTAAACAAGGTTGGTTAGGTAGAGGTTAAAAGACTCCCTTTTTTGGTATCAGAACTGAATTGCCAACGATAATATACCAACCTTCATTGAAGAACCAAACGTCAAACTCAACATGGCATAAGTAAAGAGAAACTCAAATTTAGATACATCGTGGCAATACATCAGAAATTTAAAGAGAAAGAGAAAGCCTACAAATGTAATAAAGAAGGGGTTATCTACAACAGAATGAGACTCAGATTGACCTTAGAGGATTAATTCAATAATACTGGATGCCAGAGGATCAGCTAGCTTCAGAGTTCCTGGAAAGAAGAATCACTTTGAAACCTGTATTATATACTCGGCTAAAATGCCATTCAAATCTGAGGCCAAAATGAAATCATTGTCAAAATGATAAACACTCAAACTTTACCATAAACAGTCTCCAAAAAGGTCTGCAAAAGGCCTTCCTCTCATACCCACTCCTCATTTATTACTCAGTGTTCTTGCCTGGAGGTACCAGGTTTACCTGTTTCTGGTGTAGTGTTGTATGATCCAGAGGTAGCTGATGCCTAAACAAATACATGTATACAAGTTTATATCTTTTTTAAAACTCATTGTTCACACACACGCATGTGAAATGATCACATATGAGTGCGTGAAGAACACTTTCTTTTCTAATAGTTCTATTTTATCTGATTGCAACTATGTTCCATAATCTGTTTAATCAGTTTGGTGTTAATGGACATTAGATTGAATCCAGTATTTTCTTACTATGAACAGTGCTTAAAATAGAACTCTGTAGATAGACTGTTTTTCCTGTGCAATGTATATCTGTGTCAAAGGGGATGAATGGTGATAATCTGTGGAGATATTGCCTTATTGGATCCCATGGTTATTGTACAATTTATATTCTCAGGCCAAGAGAGCATAAGAATCTGTCTTTCCCTTGTCCTATCACTAGTATGGGTATTATTAAAAGTTTTGATTTTTCGCTATGGGAAGCCAAAGTGGGTGGACTGCCTGAGCTCACAGGTTTAAGACCAGCCTGAGCAAGAGCGATACCCCATCTCTAAAAATAGCCTGGTGTTGTGGTGAAGACCTGTAGTCCCAGCTAGTTGGGAGGCTGAGGAAAGAGGATCACTTGAACCCAAGAGGTTGAGGTTGCTGTTAGCTCTGAAGCCATGGGGCACTTCACCAAGGGCAATAAAGTGAGATTCTGTCTTAGAAAAAAAAAAAAGTTTTGATTTTTGTGAAATAGAGTAACTAAAAAATGTTGTCCCAATGGAGTTTTAATTTGCATTTTTTTGTTGTTGCTGGTGAGGTTGACGCCTTTTACACTTTTATTCTCATTTCCTGTGGACTGTCTATTCATATCTTTTACTCATTTTTCTATTAGATTTTGGGCTTTTTACACGTCTAATTCTAGACCTGTTTAATATTAGTATTCTTAAAGGACAAATGTTAAATTATAAAATAATACATTTTGTGGCTCGGCGCCTGTGGCTCAAGTGGCTAAGGCGCCAGCCACATACACCTAAGGTGGCGGGTTCGAATCCCCAGCCCAGGCCCGCCAAACAACAATGACGCTGCAACCAAAAAATGGCCAGGCGCTGTGGCGGGCGCCTGTAGTCCCAGCTACTTGGGAGGCTGAGGCAGGAGACTCTCTTGAGCCTAGGAGTTGGAGGTTGCTGTGAGCGTGATGCCATGGCACTCTGCCCAGGGGGATAGCTTGAGGCTCTGTCTCCAAAAAAAAAAAAATAATAATAATACATTTTGTATTATGAGTAAAGAAAATTTAAAAAATAGATCTATATCTTATCATCCAGTGATAAAGTTAGCTTTTTAGTATTCATGCCAAGAAAGACAAAAAAACAAATAAGCCTTTGCAATTTTTTCAAAACTATTCATAAGCTAGGAAAAGCAAAATTTTTCAAGTATCATTTTTAGTTCATGAGATTGGCACAGATTAGGCAGACTGAGAATATCCAATGGATGTTGTTTGTTGGGGAACGCTTAAGTTTATACATTGTAGGAGCGTAAGTTAGGAGAGGCTTTTGTATGGTAGCTATTAAAATGTTATATGGATTTTCCCTTTTTTCAGCAATTCTTCTTGTAGGGATTAGTATTAGAGAGATAGCAATATACATACAAAAGATTTTTTTTTTGTCTGGGGCTGGGTTTGAACCCACCACCTCCTGCATATGGGGCTGGCGCCCTACTCCTTTGAGCCACAGGCTCCGTCCCATACAAAAGATTTATGTAAATGCCTTTCCCTGAAGCATTCAGAAAGCTCTAAGTAATCATCACTGTGGACTACTCACATCTATATGTTCTGATGAAGTCCTGGAGAACAACAAGAAACAAGAAATAGTTTCTTGCTTTGAGGTATTTATGATACCTTCAAGAAACTGTTTGTCTCAACTTACTGTCCTCCCAGCATTTATCACAGTTCTTTGATTTATTAAGTGCTCAGGGTCTCCCTACTAATGAAATTGCTGATCCTTAAGTGAACATCTCTTGAGGCCATTCTGTGGTTCTCCCGTTCAATATTTAGAATGGCATGGATAATACAGTAACATGTGGAAGATGTTTCTGTATTTAAAATGGAGCCACAGATACTCTGGTCTTATTTAAGGAAGCCACATAATGAATTCTGGTAAACAGAGCCATCATGCTGATGGAATAAGCGACTTTGCACATTAAAAGTTAATGAACTATTTAATCACATATTAATCTATATCTTAGTTTCCTGAGAAAATTCAGGCATGAACCAATTTTGTGAGCAGAAATTTTATTGAGTAATTTTGTATTTATTTATCTGAGGTTTACCAACTGTATTATGAATATATCATACTTTTTCTTTCTGTTTTTTTGGCCCGGGCTGAATTTGAACCCGCCACCTCCGGCATTTGGGGCCAGTGCCCTGCTCCTTTGAGCCACAGGTGCCATCCATATCATACTTTTTCAAATAATAATTCTTTATAGGAGTCTGAAAATATTTTTTATGCGGCACTAGAATACAGTATGTTTTTTATTGAGTTCATGCACAATTGAGTGTTTCTGTTTAATTGCAATTACATTTTTACACCAGATGGTTTTAGGTCTTTGTATTTGCAAAATAAAGAATAATCAGGGGAATTTCAGAATCTTGATAGATGGAATGTATATTATGTTAGGGAAATAATCCTGACATTTTATAGGACAAAGGGAGAACCAGTAGTCCCTGTTGAATTATGATTTGAGGGTTTCCCGAAAGGAAGTTTTAAGATTCCCTGAGCCAAGTGAGAGCTGTAATTCAATGCAGAGTGCATTTAGGACGCAACTAGAGTAAGCACAGCATCGTGTCCCCATCTCATCGTTATTCTGTTGCCAAGCCTAGACTGAGAGAAGTGAGAAAATGGGAGCTCAGCCATGCAATGCTACCCAGATATTTTTACAGAATTATTACATGGTAGTATTGGGAAGGGCCTCAGGGACTAGAGATAGTTTAGTACTTGCCTTTTCCAATGAGAGAAATTTGATTTCATTTCACAATTCATGTGAATATATCTTTAATAAATTAACTATTTAGACCTTAACTGAGATGACCAGGAGATGGAGCTAATGAGGCCAGGCCTATTTTAGTATTATTACGTACTTAAGCTTTCCTGTTAACTTTCCATTTAAGAAAATGAGGTCTAAACATATCTTTTTTTCCTTCATAAGCACATGCAATGGATAAACATAAGGATATTTTGCTCTCAATTTATTTTTAGTCCTCGAGCCTCCACCTGGCTTCACCTAAACTAAGACCACTTCTGCAGAGCACCTACACCATTAGCCCTATAATCATGCTTCTTGAAGTTCTGTTTCTTTAAGAGTGGTGTGTAGACACCAATATCAAAATCATGGCACTGGGCAGGGGGAATGATTCGATGAGGTAGAGGTGATTGGATATTCTCCATTAAAAATCAAAATCCCAGACTGAACCTCAAATCTAAGGAACTCATAGACTCCAGGGTAATTCTTATGAAAGCTAAAATTTAAGGCAGCCAATTTAGTAGCACTAAAAGTGACAAAACTGAAGGTCCTTAAACGCCAAATTTGCATCCACCAAACCTTACTTTCTGCCATCCTCTCAAGAACCCATGCAGATGTCATTGAGTCAGAAAGGATTTGATGGCTTTCAGTTTTTAATCAACACTCTATAAATGTGAAGTAGTTGGAAGATAATGTAATGGAACATTAATTCCAGTATGAATGTTTTCCTACTTGTTAGATGAAAATGAATATCAAAGGTGAAATCTTCCCATTTTAGAATCTAGGAGTATTCAATAGAGCTAGATTATTTTTCACAATCTTATTGATAATATAGCAGGACACTTACTCCAACTGTTTCATAATAGTTCTTGTAATAAAATAAAATTTACAGAAATAAAGGAAGAAAGTTACCTTCATATTGAAGGGGACCTCCCATACTGCCAAGTTCAGATGTGGATAAAGAAAGATTGAGGCCCAATGTTGTGTAATATTAGAAAATTGGTGATGAAGATGTAAATTCTTTGTGAGCAGTGGTTACAGTGGTGTCCTAATGCCGCATGGTTAGGTTAAGAGGACCTAGGAGATGCATAAGAATTAAATGATATTATTATCTCAAGTGGTAGAAATATAATGGCAGGTTTTAACTACTCATTCACATTCCAAGTATTTGGATATCAGGTGCCCTATAAAATCCCTTAGAGTTGACAGTAAAAAGAAATTAACACACTAACAGCAGTGGACAGATGAGTAATTACTTCAGCCAATCAGGTTAGTGCATTTGGTCTATCTCTATTATAATTTGGGTTTAAATGTATGGAGTAGCTACTGAACTGTGATAAGTACATTTATTTTAAAATCATTATATTACTGGCAAATCTTTTGGTTTGCCAGATTTACAGATAGGCAATTCAGTTGTTGACAGTGGAACTTATGTATTAATATAATTAACATTTCTAGGATCTTTGTGTTGACTCAGGTTATGACCCTAACAGAACTTTAAAATGGTGACATCACTTGTATATAAATAGAATTAACACAATGTGAAGTTTGAGTAATTTGTTGTGGAACTGTGTTTTTACAGATTTAATTATTTAGTATCACATTCTGTGTACTAACATAGATAATTTCCCTATGTTAGCTTCCATTAAAATTCTGTCAGTTCAACATAGGTGGTTCTATTTAGTACTGCTTTGAAAAGTATTGAATGGATATCTTAAGATGAAAGTTTCTACGTACAAATTTTTCCAAGTGCAGCTTAATTATTTCTCATTAATAAGATAGATCCATGGGTCTATCAGGCTGATTTTTCTAGTGTAAATCATTATTTAAAATGTGGCAAGGGTGGTGCCTATGGCTCAAAGGAGTAGGGCGCTGGTCCCATGTACCAGAAGTGGTGGGTTCAAACCTGGCCCTGGCCCCCCCCAAAAAAAAACTGCAAAAAAAAAAAAGTAAAAACTACTTAGCTCAAAGAGTTGAGGC
>CAUYTI010078606.1:0-32554 GCA_963575145.1 Galago senegalensis
AGCGCCTGTGGTCCCAGCTACTTGGGAGGCGGAGGCAAGAGACTCGCTTGAGCCCAGGAGTTGGAGGTTGCTGTGAGCTGTAATGCCACAGCACTCTACCCAGGGGGACAGCTTGAGGCTCTGTCTCAAAAAAAAAAAAAAGGGCACCTCTCCTGAGGGTGCTCTGTGTGCTTGCCGACACTTGTTAGGACCCCATCCTTAGAGAAAGCCGTGTCCACATCAGTGGACCCTGTACTTTACCTTGGCAAATGGTTATTTTAAAAGTCTCCGATCCTAAGTGTCATAAATGTGTTTTCTTTTTAGTCTCATTCACCTCAGACCTTTAGGAAAAGTCTCCCACTTTTTGGCAGAGGGCCCTCTGAGCCTGGAGTTTCCCCAGCCCTCCTGGAGTTCCCAAGCCCCTTTGTTGAAACCTGTGAGCAGAGCCCCACCTCTGGGCATTTTGAGAGATTGCAGGCAGGCTAGGGCTCTAAGCTGTGGCTGGTCCGCTATGGGCTTTGACCTTCTCCACTCTGGCCAGGGCCAGAGCATGCAGGAGTCTGCCTGACAGCAAGTGCACCCGTCCAGACCCTGTCCCAGGCACTGTTGTAACTCTTTTAATTCTCCCTCCCTGCCCATTTGGGGAAAAATTTTATGACTGTTCTATTTTTTTTTCTTTTTTTGAGACAGTCTTATCACATCACCCTCAGTAGAATGCTGTGGTGTCAGCTCACAGCAACCTCAAACTCTTGGGCTTAAGCAATTCTCCTGCCTCAGCCTCCCAAGTATCTGGGATTATAGGCACCCACCACAACACCCAGCTATTTTTTTGTTGTTGCAGTTGTCATTGTTGTTTAGCAGGCCCAGGCAAGGTTTGAACCCACCACCCTTAGTGCATGTGGCTGGCGGTGTAACCACTGTGCTATAGGCACCGAGCTGACTGTTTTCACTCTATGGGTGAAGAACCTGAAGTTCAGAGAGGGTCTGGGAATTTGCCCAAGGTCAGTCTATACCCTTAATCACTGCCACATGCTGCCTTTTCAGATGGGCTGGATGGATGAGGAGAGGGCTGGTGATAGCCTGCCTACCTGGGGCCTAGGCCTAGCCCCAGGAAGTCACTGCACAGGCTCTGGATACAATTGAGGCTTGGGAGCTCACTTGTAGGTGTGGCTGTGGGGCCACAGCCATTTTATACCAGGGAATGCCTCTCTCAGCTCCCTGCTCCCCGCCAGCCACCCTTGGAGACCACATCCCCTGAGGGCTGGAGAAAGAGTCCCTCAGGGACTCCTAATGGAGACACTAGGTGAGAGGGCACAGGATGGTGGACTGACAAGGGTGCTCTACCTGGACCTCATCCTCATTGAGAGCTGATGCCACCACCCTACTTTCTTGCCAGGAAGTCATTATGTTCTCCACAGCCAGTGTTGACACCCTACAACTGATGTTAGCATGCTATAAGACGTTTGCCATGGGAAGGAAAACAATAATTTATACTCTTAACATTCTACATGTATTACAGCATTTCCAGTCTTAAAAAGATGTCTTAATAAGATGATTTTTACTATTGGACAGGTGAGAACTACCATCTGTGCTTGGAGGCCTGTCTTCCAAGTGAGCTGCTGTGGGTACTGCTATCTCGTCATGGGCCTCTCTGCTCTTCCCGGGGGTGTGGGTGGGGGACTGAACAGAGAGTAGGTTGCCTTTAGTCTGGCCCAGTCTGTGCAGGCCTTAGCAGGGAAGCCTTCTGCCTCTTTCCTCCTTCCATTAGTGCCAGTGGTTTAAGAAGACCATGTGTAGGCTGTTGGTGAATAAAGTTCAAAGGTCACCACCATAGCTGGTAGGCTGGAAATGGGGCCTCTTGCTTCCACAGGCATCCTGTTCCCCTCTAAACCTGACTTTCCCTGGTAACCACAGTGGTGAAGTTGATGAACTTCCTGTCGGGAGAGTAGGCATAGTTGGGAAAACAAGGAAAGCAGGAAATGTCTCCTGAGTCTTTGCCCAACAGACAGGGTCCAGAGAAGGGTGCTCCTTTAGGCTGGCCTGGTCCATGGTGGGCTCTGACCTCCTACACACTCTCCCCTGGGCTCCCAGTGGGCAGCAGCCACCACAGTCTCCAGGACTCAGACAACTTTCAGCCTCCCTCAGAGAAGCCAGAGCTATAGCACCCAACCCAGCATTGAGTGTGGGCCCCATGTGTGTGACATACCCATTGCACTTGGGCACACCCTTACAGGTGATCCTGCTGCCAACCTGCTGCTGTGCACATGCAGTGTGTCTGTTATCAAGCAGCACAGAATAGGTCCTGGTCTCCTCCAGGCACTGGCTGCTGTGGGGAGGCAGGAACAGACCTGGTTCTCCCACACTGTGCCCAGCAGGCTGTGGCTGGCATATTTTTTGAGGACTGGCTTCCTCCCTTTGATTCTCCAGAGGCTTTCTCCACATTGGCCTGCACTAAGGTGTCGTAAAGAAGGAGGCTTTTCTAGGAGGACTATTGCAGTTAGCCGAAGCTCACCTTTGCTGAGGTCAGGGCTTAAAAAAAAAGTCTACAATATGAAGGTAACAACACTAAAGACTTACTTTGTTTGACAGAGTAAAAAGTTTCCGATAGTTCCCCACTTAAACACAAGCCTGCTCTGTTGTCTAGTTCCAAGGGCAGCAGGGTGAAGCCTAAATTGGAGTTGATAGCTACCTGTGTGATCCATGCAGTGGACAGCAGGCCTGCCAGACTATGGCCTCATTTGTCCCCTTCCTGGTCAAGTAGAGGCCTAGTGACAGGGCCTGTGTGCCACACGCAAATACCATGTACCTTGTTGGTGTTCCTGACAAAAAGAAGGCATTGGGTCCAGGGAAAGAGCAATAGTGGAAAGGCAGGAACCCCAAGGGAGAGTGGCCAAGCAAGGGAGAGCCCACCAGACTGATGGCAGGTGGCTAAAGGGTTACAGATTCTTTCCTCAATAAGAAAAGTGATGTGGACAAGCTTGCCGCACACCCTGATGTCTGCATGGTTAGGCTTGGACTTGGCGTCGGGGGGGCTTGAGGCCTCAGTCCTTGCTCACTGGACCTTGCCCTAGCAGGCTCTGGCTGTTTTGAGGCCACTCCTGCAATAGGGAGAGGGCAGTCAGGAAGCAGGGTTAGCAGACTTCCCTGGGAGTTGGTGTGGCAGGCGTGATGATTCACAGCTATAATCCCAGCACTTTGGGAGGCTAAGGAGAAGATCCCTTGAGGCCAGGAGTTGGAGACCAGCCTGGGCAACGTAGTGAGACCCCATCTCTAAAAAAATAGAAAAATGAGCCAGGTGCAACAATGCACACTTAGAATCATAGCTACTCAGGAGGCTGAAATGGGAGTATCCTTAAACCCAAGAGTTCAAGGTTATCATTAACTGTGATCACCACTGCACTGTAGCCTGGACAACAGAGAGAGACTTTATCTCTAAAAACATAAAAAAAAAAAATTAAAAGCACTGGTAGTACTTCTCTGGCCTGCTTCAGGCAGGCTATGCAAGTTGTGCCAAACTGGGCACCTAAGAAACCATGGTCTTTACCCCTTCCTCCCATCCCTCTCTCCCAGGCCAGACAGCCAAGGAACCTGCACCTCAGGGCCTGGCTCGAGGTCCCCCAGCCTGCTGTCATCATCCTAGAGCCAGCCTGGCAGCCCCTGCCACTCAGCCTGGGCTCTCTGGTGCTGCCCAGCTCCACGGTCCCTGGTGTCCAGGTGCCGGGTGTGTGAAGGAGGGCCCGGATGTGAGCACACAGCTCAAATGTCCAGCAGCAGCGTCCCTGGAGAGGGACAGCAGGCAGGCTGTGGGCTGGGGCACTGAGTAGGGGCAGGTGGGTACTTGGTGAGCCCTTCCTGGCTGTTCTTTTTTTTTTTTTTGATGGGGTAGTGATGACACCTGTCCTTTGTGGGCTACTTCCCTGTACACCAGCCCTAGAGGCAGGACAACCTATGCTACCATTCAGAGGGGTAGACCCAGAGCCATATCATCACCTTCACTCTGGCCTCTGGGCCCCTGTGCTGTGTGCCAGCTGGGTCATCCTGCTTCCCAGAGTGGGAGGCCTTGCTGGGGGCAGAGCTGGCCCTGAGCTCTGTGCCTCCTGCTGTCTGGCAACCATCCAGCAGGGGTACCAATCCAGCTATGTTCTGGTCAACTTGCCACAGCATCTGGCGGTGGACCACTGCGGGGCCAGGATGACTGTGTTTTCCTTCTCAACTGCAGGAAAATCTGAGGAGTCCTTGGAGAGTGCTGAAGGCTTCCGGGCTACAGAGCAGGGTGGTCAGAAGCCTGCTACAGATGTCCCAGCCACTGCTTGCATCCCCCTCAAGCCCCCAGCACCTGCACCTGCCTTCTGGGATGGAAGGAAGAGAGGGGACCCCCTGGGGGAGCCAGTGGCCTTTCCCCAGGGCCTGCCAGTGGGCGCTGAGGAACAGCGGCAGTTCCTCACTGAGCAGTGCATCTCCTCCTTCCACCTGTGCCTGAGCCGCTTCCCGCAGCACTACAAGAGTCTCTACCGGCTGGCCTTCCTCTATACCTACAGCAAGACCCACCGGGTGAGTGGGAGTACTACCGTGCAGCCAGGGAAAGGGCTTGGATCTTCCTATGGCAGGCAGGCAGGCAGGCAGGCATCTTTGAAGGTTGGTGGGCAGAGCCAAGACAGATCGAGCTCCATGGTAGCAGCTCATGGGAGGGGTGGTGAGGACAGCTGGAAGAGGAAGGCCTGGCACAGGGAGGGGGCCAGGGCCCGGGTGGCAGCCAGGGGTGGAGGGAAGTTCCAGGCCCCCCAGGCTCGACTGCTTTTCCCTGTTAGGGCCACATGGCAACTCACATTCCATGACTGGGCTCCCTGTCCCTGCAGGTCAGCCATGGTCTCAGCACCCAGCAGGCACACTGCCTGTTCTCTCTCCCAGCCTCGTTTATCCCAGCCCCCATGCCTCTGGCTGCATCTTGCAGAGGCCTCCTACCAATACCCTTCCCCTGGGCTCTTCTCTCTGGTGCAGCTGCCAGTACCCACTTCACAGCCTCTGCTTCATGGGAGTTGGGTGCTGACAGACTAGACTCCTCCAGCTCTTTTTGGAAAGCAGATGATAAAGCGATTCCTAACAGCTGTGCCCCAGGCTGAAGCGCTTCTAGGGGCTTCCCAGGCACACCTCTCTGCTGGCATTCAGGACTTGTGGAGAGAGTATGCCCTGGGTAGGGCCTCAAATGTGGAGTCACTCTGCTCACCTAGATATTGGAGCCACAGTGTCCTGGTTGTGGTGCCTGCCCCATGGAACTGCATTTGGAGGGGCGAGCAGATTTTAAAACATACAAATGAGCAAACAAAGCAGGTCTCATTATGATCAATAACTACAGAGAAAATAACAGGATGCCCAGAGGTATGATGGTACTGCTATGGCTCCATGAAGATGCCTTTTATGCTGAGATTGAGGGTGGGGGGGTGAGGAGGGGGTGGTAGCAGGCTGGAGGAAGGGGAGGGTGCCCAGACAGGGCAGGCAGCCCAGGACAGTAGCCATCCTGGGTAAGCGTTGGTGTCTGAGTGCTGGGGACTGGGGGCAGGGTGAGCAGGGGTAGCCGTTGGGGTCTGGCTGTGAGAGTCAGGTCCCCCTCCCACAGGTTCTCTGCTGGTCCCCCTTCCTCAACCTTCTCTGTAGAATGTTTGAAAAACCAGGAAGGGAAGTGGGCACGAGAGGTGGTCCTTAGCTCAGTACTGGCTGTGTGCAATATGTTGTTACTTCACAAGAATGTGAGTGCCTGTGTCTGCAGTGACTGGCACACTCAGGTGGCTTGGTTGATTTCCTGGAGCACATATAGCGGGTGGAGCAGTCCTGGGGAGGGAAGAGATCTCGGCAAGGGCTTGGTCTTTAGTTTGAAGTAAGGTATGTGCTGGTAGACGATGGCCAGCTCTGGTTTCCCTGGTGACCCTGTCTGTTCCTGCTGCTGACATCACACCATAAACTGGCACCCTCAGTGCCCAGCCTGTGGGCACCCAGGCAGGCCTGGGTTTTAATAAACTCTTACCAGCATATGTCCTCACTACTGAAGAGTCTTCAGGCCTGTGGGGCAGCAGCTGACACATACCTGTCACCTCAGGCCCACCATTGCCTTGGGAGATTTTCTCCTTCTTTCTTCTGAGAGCACAGAGTCCATTGCAAGAGCCTTCACATGTCTCAGTTGCAGGGGGAGGGGGAGTCCTAGAAACATTGTCCTGTCCTTTCCTACTGTGGGTGTTCAGACACTTCCCGAGTAGCCATGCAGTCCCCCTCCAGCACAGTCAGCTCTGACCAGCACCTGTTGCTTCCCAGTGCAGAGCTCCAAAGATTAGGCCCTTTCCCCCACACTTTTGTAGGGTGTCCTCCAGGAGTATGTCCTAAGAAGAATTTGGAGTGCAAAATGTTTGTTAGAGGTCAGCACCTTGAAAGGGAGGTGGAAGGGGAAGGTGCAGGACTGGGGGAGGAGAGTCACATCGCTATGCTGGCCCTAGCCACCCAGTTTCTGCTCCTCCACTAAATGGCTTTCTTTTGAGCTTGAAGGAGCCAGTGCAGGCACAGAATGCTGTTATTACAGCCTGTCCCCTCTCTTGATCATTTCTTAAAAGTAGTAAACAGTAATAATGTCAAAATTAAAGCAAAGTTGTAAGAGGGATAACCATAGTTCTGCCACCCTATAACAAAACTATCTCGTGTCTGGTACAGGTTAAGTATCCTTTATATGAAGTGCTTGGGACCAGACGTGTTTCAGATTTGGAATTTTTTTCTTTTTATTTATTATTTATTTATTTATTTTTGAGACAGAGTTTCATTTGTTGCCCCTGGTAGAGTGCTATGGCATCACAGCTCACAGCAACCTCCAGCTCTTGGGCTTAAGTGATTCTCTTGCCTCAGACTACCAAGTAGCTGGGACTACAGGTATCTACCACAATGCCCGGCTATTTTTTTTTTCATTTCAGTTGTCATCGTTGCTTAGCAGGCCCAGGCCATCTTTAAATCCACCAGCCCCCATGTATGTGCCTGGCGCCCTAACCACTGAACTATGGGCTCTGAGCCTGGACTTTGTTTTTTCTATTGGATTATTTGCATTATACTTACCAAGCAAGCATTCCCAAGCCAAAAATTACAATCCGTTATGTCAGTGCTCAAAAAGTTTCAGATTTTTGGAGCAGTATGGATTTTGGATATTTGAATTTGAGTTGCTCAGCCCATGTTTCCTCTCAGTTCCTGTGTCCATGCACCACTGTGCTGTCAGGGCATCAGGTGCTTCTGGTTCCAGAGGTGGACACCATGTCCCCTCTACTACACATCTGGGAACCTAGGCTCAGGGTCACACAGGACTGACTTCCCCTTTGTACCAGTATCCCACACACGCTGCTACGAGTGCCCACACTCATGGTTTGCCATTTTGCCCTTTCCATGAATATCCCCCCAGGTCATTTTGGTCACTGTAATGGTCAATGGGGTGGAAGTTGCCTTGGGCTGTCTATACGATTGATAACCATTATTTCCAAACAACTTGCCACGGCTGTCACACTCATTTTCTGCTGGCTCCTTGGTTAGCTGTGTTCCTGGGTTGCATTTTTGGATTTTAGAGATGGAGTGCTGGTCTTGATACTAAGATAGACCCTTAAGACTCTTCCTTTCTCCCCATAGCCTTGCTTCCGTGACACAGCTCTGTGCCGGTGCCAGGCATGCCGTAGGTGGTCTCCAGGCTGCTGAGCACACCCTAGACCCTGGCTGTGCCCTTTGGTGGCTCGCACTGGTTCTGGTGTTTGCTTCAGTCTTTCCAGAGACCTTTGCTGAGCACCAACTTGAATGTCAGCTTAACCCCTAGCTGCATTGAGAGCCTGAGTTAAGACCTTCCTGCCGTCCTGGGGGCTGGGCACTCTGTCCTGGCGTAGGGTGTTAGTTCTGTTGGTAGCAGCTCAGCCACATATCTGGGGGACACAATTCTGTGTTTTCACTGACTAATGTGGCACTGTTAACTGGCAAGCATTTACCACTTTCCAAACAGCTGTTTGGTAACAAACACTTCCCACTGTGTACTTGACAGCAGTGTGTTTCTTCCTAAAATCCCACCTGTAGGCTTGGCAGTGGCATTTTCCTGTTCCCTTCTCTAGGCTCAGTGACAGACTGGAGTGCCCAATGTCTGTGTCTTCAGAGAGGGCCCAAGAAACAGAGCCCAGGAGCAGCTGTGCAGCTGATGTATGGTTAACTCCTAAACCTTGGGTCTTTCACAGACCCCCCCAGGTTAGACTCAGCCTGCCCAGGCCTTGCAAAGAAACCACCTTCAGGGCATATACCACTTGCTTAGCTACTGTCAGTGGAGCTTTTTGGTAGGAGGAGAAAGAATGTGGGCTCTGAAGCTCGTCTCACCTGGGTTCAGATCCTAGCTTTGCGTGGGAACTCGCAGAGGCCCAGAGCTGGCTTTCTCTGCTGAATGAGAATGGGGGTGATATGAAAGTATCATTATTGTAATAATGAGAGGACAGATGGGGAGCCAGGCAGTGCCCAGCACACCATGTACCATCTTGAGCTAATGGTCAGTCCCCTCTAGTCAGGCCCATTTCCTCAGTGCCAGCTTCTCCTGACTCCTTGCCCCTCTGTTAGGGCTTCTGAGAGCTCCCTGCCTGGGGCACAGTGGCCAAAGGCTAAGTCTTCCCTGAGGACTCTTGATTACTGCTTGAAGCCAACCTCCCTGCCCAAGATTTGCTGCACCTAGGGGTCCCTGGCTCCCCAGGGCAGGCCTCCTGCTGACCAGCACACCGTCCACTTAGATAGGAAAGATCATTTATCCCAGCAGCCTCCAAGGCCCTAATTTTAGCTTTCTGTATCACTTACAATCTCTTGGATCATAGTCTGCCAGGAGTTTGAGCCTTGAGCTGTCAGTCCACACTCAAAACCCTGGCCCCTTGACCTCATATGGGCAGCCCGTGAGAGGGAGCACACAGTGTGGGAACACCTCCCATCACGAGGGCTCTGACCTCCACTGATGGGATCCAGAAAGAAGGTCAAGGCTTGAGCATCCCTGTCCTGCTCAACTGGGAGCTGAGCCCCTGCAGCTCCTGCAGCTCCCGGAGCAGGGGCAATTATAAGGTAGCGCCAGGACCCAAACATTCTTAGAAAAGAAAAAACCTAGAGTACTCATACTTTCCAATTTACAGTAATCAAGACAGGGTGGAATGTTACTAAGCATTAAAAAGGAAGGGAGTTCTGTCACATGGGACAACATGGATGAGCCTGGGGACATTATGCTAAGTAGAAGGTCCAGTCATTAAAAGACAGATACCTTAGTAGTCCACTCACAGCAGGGTGGCAGCCAGGCTGCACTGGCCCAGTCACACTTGACTTCTTTGGCCGAGGGCCTGTGTGGGATGAGCCCAGGCCCTGAGTTTGATTAGGGGCCCCTGTGTGCTCAGCTGTAGGACATCAAAGCAGCCCCCACCACAAAATGGTGCTGTGCTTTGTATCCCCATGTAGATGTCCTGGGTTGCTACGGATCCTGTACAGCCAGGTTCTCATCAAGCCTCACGTTGTGTAGTCTGCAAAATGAGAACTTGGTAATTTTTTCAACTTAGGATTCTTGATTGTTCATTTCAAAGTCTGCCACATGGTTTGAAGATTCTGCTGAGCCTTTGGGAGGCCACAGGAGGTAGGACAGGCTGCCCCTACGATAGACACTGCTTTCCTAGTCATCTTCCCCACAAAGGATCCCAACAATTTGAGTAAGTATGAGCAGTATGCCAGCACCTTTTTTTTTTGTTTGTTTTTTGAGACAGGGTCTCACTCTGTCACCCAAGCTAGAGTACAGAGGTGTCATCATAGCTCACTGCATTCTCAGGCTTCTAGGCTCAAGCAGTCCTCTTGCTTCAGCCTCTTGACTGGCTGGGACTGCAGGTACACACAACCACGCTTGCTAATTTTTATATTTTTTGTAGAGATAGAGTCTTGCCATGTTTCCCAGGTTGGTCTCGAACTCCTGGTCTCAAGCATTCTTGTTAAAGCCTCCCAAAGTGCTGGAATTACAAATGTGAGCCTCAATGCCTGGCCTTCTCCCTACTTTCTTCTTTTTTTTTTTGCTGATCAACTTAGAGTTTTTTTTTTAATTTTCCCTTTTTTTTTTTTTTATTGTTGGGGATTCATTGAGGGTACAAGAAACCAGGTTCCACTGATTCCATTTGTTAGGTAAAGTCTCTCTTACAATCATGTCTTGCCCCTAAAAGGTGTGGCACACACCGAAACCCCACCCCCTCCCTCCTTCCCTCTCTCTGCTGTCCCCCCCACCAGGGCATTAATTGTCATTTATTGTCCTCATATCAAAGTTGAGTATATAGGATTCATACTTCTCCATTCTTGTGATGCTACAAATAATGTGTTCCACTTCCATCCAGGTTAATACAGAGGCTATAAAGTCTCCATTTTTTAATGGCTGAATAGTATTCCATGATGTATATATACCACAGTTGTTAATCCATTCCTAGGTTGGTGGGCATTTAGGCTGTTTCCACATTTTTGGTGATTGTAGATTGAGCTTTGATAAACAGTCTAGGGCAAGTGTCCTTATGATAAAAGGATTTTTTTCCTTCTGAGTAGATGCCCAGTAATGGGATTGCAGGATCAAATGGGAGGTCTAGCCTGAGTTCTTTGAGAGTTCACCATACTTCCTTCCAAAAAGGTTGTATTAGTTTGCAGTCCCACCAGCAGTGTAAAAGTGTTCCCTTCTTTCCATATCCACACCAGCATCTGCAGTTTTGAGATTTTGTGATGTGGGCCATTCTTGCTGGGGTCAGAAGGTATCTCAGGGTGGTTTTGATTTGCATTTCTCTAATAACTAGGGATGATGAGCATTTTTTCATATGTTCGTTAGCCATTTGTCTTCTTTCAAGAAGGTTCTATTCATGTCTCTTTCCCAGTGATAATATGGGATTGTTGGCTTTTTTCATGTGGATTAATTTGAGTTTGCTATAGATCCTAGTTATCAAGCTTTTGTCTGATTCAAAATATGCAAATATCCTTTCCCATTGTGTAGGTTGTCTATTTGCTTTGGTTGTTGTCTCCTTAGCTGTACAGAAGCTTTTCAGTTTAATTAAGTCCCACTTGTTTATTTTTGTTGTTGTTGCAACTGCCATGGCAGTCTTCTTCATGAAGTTTTTCCTATGCTTTCTTTGAGGAGTTTTATTGTTTTGTGCCTTAAATTTAAGTTCTTTATCCATCTTGAATCAATTTTAGTGAGTGGAGAAAGGTATGGATCCAGTTTCAGTCTTTTACATTTGGATATACAGTTCTCCCAGCACCATTTATTGAATAGGGAGTCTTTCCCACAGTGTATGTCCTTGTTTGGTTTATCGAAGATTAGGTGGTTGTAAGATGTGAGTTTCATTTCCTGGTTTTTTATTTGATTCCAAATGTCTATGTCTCTCTTTTTGTGCCAGTACCATGCTGTCTTGACCACTATGGCTTTGTGGCACAGCCTAAAATCTGGTATGGTGATGCCCCCAGCTTTGTTTTATTACTAAGAATTGCTTTAGCTATATCGGGTTTTTTCTGATTCCATACAAAACGCAGAATCATTTTTTCCAAATCTTGAGAGTACCATGTTGGAATTTTAATAGGGATGGCATCGAATAGGTAGATTGCTCTGGGAAGTATAAACATTTTAACAATGTTAATTCTTCCTAGCCTGTGTGTGTGTGTGTGTGTGTGTGTTCCAACTTCTCTAAACCCTAACCAAACACTTGATGTTGGTTTTAATGTTCAGTATTCAGTAAGAGTGTGTTGTTGTTCATAATATTCTCTGATTATCATTTCAGTTATTTGATTATGCAGTGATTTCTAATATTGATTAATTTTATCAATCCTCATGTTGATCAGTTCAGACATTTATCAATTTTGTTATCTTTTAAAAGAAACAGCTTTTGGTTTTATTTGTTTTCTTTACTGTTCTTTTGTTTTTTGTTTCATTGATTTCTGTTCTTATCTTTCTTATTGCCTTAATCATAGCCCATAGATGATGGTTAATTTGCTCTTCTTTCTCTTGTTTTTTATGGGTGAAAATTAGATGATTTATATGAGCTGTTTATTCTTTTCTAATATGAACATTCATTGCTATAAATTTGGCCTGAGGACTGTTGTAGCTAAGTTTTCATTTTTGTTCAGATCAATATTATTTCTAATTTCTTTGGTGATTTCTTCTTTGACCAACAGGTTATTTACAAATGTGTTATTTAGTTTCAAAAGGTTTGGGAAATAAATAGATATATTTCTTTAATTGATGTCTAACTTAATTTGCTGTGTGCAGAGGACATAACTTTGTATATACTCAACATTTTGAAATTTATTAGGATAATGGGATCATGATAAGGTCTATCTCATGCCTGTGAAAAGATTTTGTGTTCTGTTGTTATTGACGGAGGAATGTTCTCTAAATGTTCACCAGATCAAGTTGCTCTGTAGCGTTTTTCAGTTTGGGGATATCTTGATTGATTTCTGTGTATTTATCATTTCAGTTGCCATGAGAAGAGCATCAAAATCTTCAACTATAATAATGGATTTTTCTATTTCTCCTTCCAGTTCATCCATTCTTGCTTCATGTATTTTGAAGTTCTGTTATTTGGTACATAAACATTCAGTTTTGCTATTTCTACTTGATGAACTGATCCCTTTATTTTTATAATTTGTCTCTCTATATCTCTCATAATGTTTGTAGTTCTAAAATTTACATTGAGGCACGTTAGGGGGGATGGTAAATCTAATTCCTATTTCTATATATTGATCTGAAGAAGAAATTTCTCATCTGCATTTTTATAAGATATTTTTGTAATGAAAAAAGTTCTGAATTGACAATTTTTTTCTTTCAGTTCTATAAAGATCTGATTGTATTTTCTCCTAACTCATGTGGTTTCTGACAAGAAACCTGCCGTCAATCTTTTGTACCATTCTGCATCTTTTTTCCTCTAGCTACTTTTAAGATAATTTTCTTTACTGCTAGCTTTCAGTAATTAGATTATGCATTGGTGGGTGTTTTTCTATGTTTTCTCTATTTCTTGATGGTTTCTTCAAGCTTCTTTGATCTGTGACTTTCTATTTTTCACCAAATTTGGAAAATGTTGTTTATATAACTATTATATTTGAACAACTATTGACTTTGTGTATCAGGAAAGTTTGTGTCTTTTAATTTTTCTGCCTCTCATACCCAGAATAGGGATGTACATAATATTGACAAATGCTTATTAAGTATGGTAGACTGAAAAAAAAAAGTATGATAGACTGGAAAAAATGCAAACTTTGTAGTTGGGCACTCTGAGATTGATTTTTGGATCCACCTACCCCTTTATAGCTTCATGATCTTGAGGCCTAGTTTGTTTTTTTAATGTGAAAATGGATATAGTGAAGTAATAATTGCATTAGACTGAACTTCATTTTGCATACCCCAAGGTAAAAATTAACTTCAGCAAGGATTATCACTGTATGTTAAAAACCATTTTGTAGTGGTCCATAAATACCATAGAATACTAAACAGCAAATAAGACAACAGACTGTTAAAGCACACCACAATTTGGGTGGATATCAAGAGAATTATGCAGAGTGAAAAAAGCTGATCCTGAAAAGGTTACATGCTGTACAATTTCATTTGTATAACATCCTTCAAATAACAAAATTATAGAGACAGAGAAAATATTTTGGTCACCATCAGTTAGGAATGGGTAATGGTAATGGTTGTGGTTACCAAGAGGGATTGTAGTTGGCACAAGGAAGTCCTGTGGTAGTAAAGCAGTTCTAGATTTTAATTTCAATGGAGGATACATAAAGCTACACATTTGATGATTGCATAAAACTACACACACATACAGACAAATGAGTTCTTATAAAACTGTTGAAATCTGAGTAAGGTCTGTGAATGGTACCAATGTCAAGTTCCTGAGTTGTGTAGTATGCTATAGTTTTGTAAGATACATACTTTGGAGCATGTACAATTGGAGGCAGGGTGAAGGGTGCATAGGACCTCCTTAAACTTTTGTACATCTATAACTATTTACAAATAAGAAATTTTAAAAGTATGCAAATTTTGAAGGAGAAAAACATCTCAAGTTATATCCTACATCTGATTTATTAATCAGAAAGCAGAAAGGGTACCTTTATAATAGAAAAGTCTGGTTGACTTTACTGTAACTGAGTGATTAAAGCCTAGCATGATCATTTATGAAACAAACTGTTGCTATGAGTCCTCCAATAAAATACAATGGAGGTGTAGAACATTGTCTATATAATACTTTTCTTAAAAATGTTTAACTTGGGCATAACAATAAGGAAGAAATCAGGCAAATCTAGATTATAAGGCACTCTAACTTACAACTTTCCTGAGATCTTCAAAAATGTCATTATCATAAAATATTTAAAAGATTGGAAGATTAAAGCACATATTATTCAAACTTTGCATAATATTTGTTTAAATTTTGAATCTAAGAAGAAAATTCCAAGTATATAGAACCTTAGGGGACCAGCAGGGAAACTTGGAATACAGGCTGTATCTTAAACATTACAGTGTCAATGTTGAAATTCTCATGTATGACAATGGTATTGAAACTAAGTATGAGAATATTTTTTATTTTGTTTTTTTTTTCAGATTAATATAAGGGTACAAATGATTAGGTTACATTGTTTGTGTTTCTTAGGTAAAGTTCAAGTTGTAGTTGAGTCTTTCACCCAGGGAGTGTGTTGTATACCCTTACATTGTGCACTTTAAGTGAGAGCTTCCTGTCACCTGCCCCCCTTCCCTTTGCCCTGTTTCTCTCCAACCCCATTAGACTTCAACTGTGTTTTTCTCTGAGAAAGTGAGTAGGAGAATATTATTTTCCAAGTGATACTTATTGGAGTATATAGGAATAAAATGCCATGATGTCTATAACTTATTTTAAAATGGTTCAGAGACATTATATATTATACATATATACATACATATGTATATATATATGTGTGTGTGTGTGTGTATATATATATATATGTTTTGTGTGTGTGTGTAATGTAGACAAAGAGAGAGGTAAAATGTTTTTTAAAAGATGTTGGTGTGGGTGTGGAGAGAAGGGAACATTTCTACACTGCTGGTGGGAATGCAAGCTACATATGACCTTTTTGCAAAGTCAGAGAATACTCAAGGAACTAAAGGTAGACCTATGATTTGATCCTGCAATCCCCCACTAGGTATTTACCCAGGTGATCAAAAATAATTTTACAACAAAGACATTTGCACCAGAATGTTTATTGCAGTCCAATTCATAATTTCCAAGTCATGGAAGTAACTTAATTGCCCATCAACCAATGAATGGATTAATAAGTTGTGGTATATGTACACCATGGAATACTGTGCAGCCATAAAAAGGATGGAGACTTCACAACTTTTATGTTTACCTGCATGGAACTGGAACATATTATTCTGAGTAAAGTATCTCAAGAATGGAAAAAAAAGTACCCAAGGTATTCAATACTGCTATGAAATCAGTATATAGTCACCTACACATTCATAGGAATGGCAAATCATAACTATAGTTCAGAAAGAAGGAAGGAAGAGAAAAGGGGGGGATAAGACTGTGTGGAGGGAGGTTTTTTTTTTAATTAAATCATAGCTGTGTGCATTAATGTAATCATGGACTGGTTTTATACATAATTATAATGTAATGCAATGTACTGGTTTTATATACAATTCTAAATATTTTCATCAAACTGTTTAACATAGCCTTCAAGGCATTTTCTTAGTTATTGTGTTTAAACATTTATATTCTATATCTAGTAAATTTCACATGTACCCTCATAAGGTGTACCATAGGTGTAGTCCCACCAATTACCCTCCCTTCACCCATCCTCCCCCCTTCACTCCCTCTCCCCTCTCCCCATATTCTTGGGCTATAATTGGGTTATAGCTTTCATAAGAAAACTATAAATTAGTTTCATAGCAGGGCTGAGTACATTGGATACTTTTCTCCCATTCTTGCGATACTTTGCTAAGAAGAATATGTTCCAGCTCCATCCATGTAAACGTGTAAGAAGTAAAGTCTCCATCTTTCTTTAAGGCTGCATAATATTCCATGGTGTACATATACCACAGTTTATTAATCCATTCATGGGTCAATGGGCACTTGGTCTTCTTCCATGACTTAGCAATTATGAATTGGGCTGCAATAAATATTCTGGTACAAACATCTTTACTATAGTGTGATTTTTGGGCTTCTGGATATATACCTAGTAGAGGAATTGTAGGATTGAATGGCAGGTCTATTTTTAGATCTCTAAGTGTTCTCCAAACATCTTTCCAAAAGGAACACATTAGTTTGCATTCTGACCAGCAGGTAGGAAGTGTTCCTTTTTCTCCACATCCATGCCAACATAGGAGGGAGGGTTTGAGGGGGATCCAAGCTAATGTGCATAATGCAGTGATACATTTCTACACTATTAAGAATAGAGTATAAATGTTTTTACCACAACAAATAAGTAAACAAGGAAATGGTTATGTTAATCGGTTAGATGTAAGCATTCCACATTGATATCAAACCAGCACATTGTACACCATAAATGCATTAATGTACACAGTTATGATTTAATACAGAATTAAAAATGGATATGATGATATATACTGTTCTGACTCATGGAATTTCTGTAAGAGTTAGGTAATGTTTAAAGATCACTTATTAAAATTCAAACATTATACAAATGGTAGTTATTACTATTGAATGAAAGTGTTGTCATCAAGGATATGTACTTTTAAGAATTGCTACTCAGCATGGCCAACAGACCTGAGGCATGATGAACCTGGGAGCTAGAGAATAAATACCTTCAGCTTAACAAGATGCACATTTGGGAAGCACTGCTTTAAAGCATCAGAGTGGTTATTCTGTACTTAACATAGTGCCTTGCACACAGTGGTACCCCATAAACACCATAAGGAAGTTTGAATAGCTTTAGGTGGGGGCTGGGGGAAGCATGTACAAAATCCAAGAGGTGTATTTGAGCAGGTTTTCTGTATTTGGGAAGAAGAAAGTCAAACCATTTGGGCAATCAGAGGCCCTGATTCTGGTGTGTGAGGCTGGGAGGATCAGGGAGCATCTTAACTTCCAAAGGACAGGATTCTAACCACCCTGATCAAAGTAACACTTTGAGAGTAATCGTCCCCTAGGTGGAGAGCAGAGTGGTAGTGTATAAACAGGACATGTTTTTCTAGCACAGTAAACATAATCTTTCTAAGGAGAACTAAACTTAATGATGAGAGAATAATTAAAAGAATAAAGTCGAAACTGAACATCCCCCACCAAAAAAAAGCATCTTGAAGAGTTTTGCTGTATTTGGGTCACATAGCATCCATTCACCCTGTTGCTAACAGCACCCTCATTTCTTATTGGAATAACCACATCTCTCCCATTGTGTGCACTCTTGCTGAGACTTTAAGTGAAAGTGCTGTTCTCTCCCCTTGCCGGGGCCAGGCTTGTGGAAGATCAGCCACCTGGACTTTGAGAAATCTTGAGCTGAGTGACACAAGGAACGTGAGAGTTGTTTTTTTTTTTTTCCCCTAGCCTAACACTCATTCTCATTTACAGGACACTTTCACAGCTATTAAGTCCCTTCTTTTTCTAAGACTACTATTGTTTCTTATTTTTAGACATCTATTTCCCATTCCTTTCCAGTAAATTCCTTTCATACTCAAGTAATTCAGAATTGGTTTCTGTTGCTTACAACCCATGAGCCCTAACCGAAACAGTGAGGGTCTTAAGAAAGTTCAACCAGTTTTTTATTTTAGACTAGTAATAAAAACTGGATCCCTCACTGAGACTACTCTAACAGGTCACTAACAGGTCTCTTCAGTCACTTTTTATCCCCTATTATTTATTTTTCACATAGCAACCAGAGGGAATTTTAAAGACATAAATGAGTTTGCATACTCTTCTGTTGAAAATCCTCCAATGACAGCCTGTTCCATTTAGAACAAAATCCAAAAAGCTTGCTTGACTCTGGCTCCCTCTTATACTACTTTTCTAGTTGCTCTCCCCAATAAGGTCCAACAACACTGTCTTTTTCCTTCTTTCTAAACTAATTCTTCTCATAAGATTTTATACCAGCTGACCCCTTTGCCAAGCCCTCATTTCCTCCTCATTATTTCTCTGTTCTGTAGCACAGTGTTTGCTGGCCTTCCTATCTAAGACACTCTTCCTCTCAGTTACAATTCACCCAATCTTGCTTTCCTCATGGACTTTATTACTTTCTGAAATATGGGACAGCCGATGGACCTATCCCATCTGCTGCCTGTTTTTATAAATAAAGTTTTATTGGCTGTGGCTGATTTGGCACTGTAATGTCAGAGTTGAATTGTGAGAGTCCCACAAGGTCTGAAATGTTTGTCCCCTTAAAAATAAATGTCCTACCCCCTTCTAAAATCTAATTTTTAAAAATTTGTTTGTATGTCTACTATCTCTTTCTCTCCATGAGGATGTAAACTCATGAGGCACTTTGAGTTTTTCAGTCTTGTCCATCACTGTACACACAATGCTTAAAACAATGCCTTATATGCAATAGGTGGATCAATGGGTGCTGCCCATAGCTTGGCAGCTAAGGAACCAGCCACATAACCCCAGGCTGGCAGGTTTGAACCAGGCCTTGGCCAGATAATCAACAAAGACAACCATAACAAAAAAATAGCCAGGCGTTGTGGTGAGCACCTGTAGTCTCAGCTACTTGAGAAGCTGAGGCAAGAGAATCACTGAAGCCCAGGAGTCTGAGGTTGCTGTGAGCTGTGACATTACAGCACTCTACAGAGGGCAACACAATGAGACTCTGTCTCAAAAAAAAAAAATAGATGGATTAATGAACATTGACTGAAAGGAGGGAAGAAGGAAGGAAGGAAGGAGCAGAAGAGACCAGTGTGGCAGCTATAACTAATTGGGCAAGGCCTCAATTCAGACTAAGAGAAGATTGGAAGTAAAAGAGAATACAGGATATTTTAGAATCATCCAAAGAAGCCTGTTCTGGGAAAAGAATGTATTTTAGGCAAGTGTGCCTAGCAAGACCTGGATGATTTGTCCATTCAACTAGACCATGTCTCTGTCTATAGAATCACTACCCTGTATAAGTTTGCCAAGACCAAGCTGTCCCAGCATAGGCCTTCTCATGCCTCTAAGCAAGGACTATTTCCAGATACTGAAGCAGGAGATTGGGGCTGCTGTGGAAATAATCTCATTTCAGAATCAGAAGTGTTGATTTGTAGAGTAAATATGGATTACTTTTGAGAGTGAGAGGGAGGTGGGCAGGGAGAAGTTGTCATTGGAAGTGCTATAATTATGCCAAAATCACAGGTATAAGCTGAGACAGCCTCACAAAAACAGAGACATATACTTACCTAAGGAATAATAATAAAAAAGGAAATACTTGAGTACTGTTTTCTATGTACCAGTCATTGTCCTATGCACATTATATAGATTCAACTTTTTAAATCCTCACAACACACTGATGAGGTGGGGATTATTACTGCTTACATTTTCCATTTTCTTCCATTATTTGAGAAACTGACACACAGAGATGTAATTTTCTCTAGATCACACAATCATTAAGTGTTAGAGTTAGGATCCCAACTTAGGCCACCTGACTGCAGAGTCCACCAGCCTGCGCTAGTGGTGGCTTTACTGGGGGACACATAAGAGCAATTTCCCCCCAGGACCTCCCAGCAGCAGGGCCACCATTTACCTCCTCTCTGATCTGCAGCATGGGTAGGTAACAAAGGCTTAACAACTGATTTTATGCCCACTCCAGCTCCCCTGCCAGTGCCTCTACTCTGAACCCCTGGCTTTGGATGTCCATCCCCCGACTCCTCTCCCACAAAGCACACACTTAGAGTAGGAAAGTATATAAGGGCAAGATATGGGGGGGCCAAAATACAAGAGCCCTGTGGCTAGGTTGAGAATGGGTTCCTGGGAGCCAGGAATAGGATAGAGGGGTGGCAAGTTAGAAGTCAAAGTTCCATAAGAGAAGAAAGGCTGAACCCTGGAGAGATCAAGTATGAAGGACAAAGTCAGGGCTGGGGGTCAGGTCACTGGGTTAGTCTGCTGGGCTTCCCTAGTGTGGTACAACAAATGGGGTGGGGTTTAAACAACATGATTTATCATCTCACCATTCTGGAAGCTGGTGGAAGTCTGAGATCATGGTGTTGGCAGGGTCGGTTCCTTCTGAGAGCTGTGAAGGACAATCTAAATGGAATAGCATGGAGCCTTTCTGACTGCTGGAGGACTGCTGGCAATCTCTGGCCTTATCAATGCAGCACACAATCTCTGCTTTCATGTTCACATGGCATTTGTGTGTGTATGCGTGTGTGTCTATGTTCAAATGTCACCTTTTTATAAGAAGGACACAGTCATCTTGAATTATTGCCCACCATATTATTATTTGATCATCCACAAAGACCCTATTTCCAAATAAGATCACATTCACAGGTACTGGGGTGGACTTCAAGAAGTTCTGTGGGACACAACTCAATCTCTAACAATCACTAAGAGTTGGAATCTGGTGAAAATAGTGTCAAAAAAATAGGCTGGGAATAAAGAAAGAAGTTTCTAGGTGAAAACAAAATCGGTCATTTGTCACTGACCTCTAAGTGGTTGTGTTGGTCTGGCTTAGAGGCCAGAGGCAGGGCAGAGAGCAGCAGCTGCGGCAACTGAACAGGGTGAAAGGCTTTAAGTGTCCCCCAAAAGGCAAATGAGACGAGCCCCCAGCACCTCTCCTCACCTCCTATTTCCATGACTCTTACCTCAGTCCCACGCAAAAATAATTCTCAACCCAGCAGTCTTCTTTTAAAATATTAAAAATGATTCTGTATGTCTTGAGTTTAATTTTGTACCAGTTTTTATTCATGAATCACATTTCTACGAAGACATTAATCCTCACTCATTACTAAGTGCACTGTCAGCTTGATAATTCACCGATGTGTTTTTGTGTGTTATGTTAGAACAAATAAGCCTCTTAATAGGCTGAAATGGCATTCATCCTTTAAAAAATTTTTACCTAAATAAAATGAAAAGATAGAGGGATTTTTATAGGCATATTTGATCATCTCTGTGTGCTCTCTTATTCTCTCGAAGCCTGATTCTGCATGTGGGTTGGAACTAAGCACGTTGGTTACATGAGGACAGAGTACAAACCAAGGGCTCTGTGAATAAGGCCACATGAATCGTCTAGTTTCAAATGCCACATTTTTGTAATTACCTTCCATATTTGTTGGTACAATTGGAATTTGATGACTGAAATAAATCCCTAAGTCTTTCTTTCTGCACAACAAATACAGTAGTGGCCAATTCTACCTACTTACCAGATTTGTAGCTAGACAGTAAGACACATTCTTAGGTATAGACAAAAATAGAAACAAAAAGCCTAATTTTCCATTTTCATGAACCCCAACTATTGATAATTTTTATTGTGTCTTCTTCTTCTACTTCTATATTTAGAAATTCCTCAAAAGCTCACCTGGAGTGTGAGGAGAAATGTATCTTTCTCTAGGAGTTTATTCTATGGAAAGAAGAATTAGAGGGGTACACAAATATGTCTATAATGTTAAAAGATGCTTGTTTTAGTTCTACCCAGGAGAAAAAAAATCATTTTGCCACAAGGACATTTGCATTAAAATGCTTATTACAGCTCAAGTAACAATTGCCAAGATGTGGAAACAACCCAAGTGCTCATAAATCCATAGATGGATTAATAAACTGTGGTATATGTACACTATGGAGTACTTTCAGCCATATAAAGATGGAGACTTTGCATCTTTCTTTTGTATTACTTGGACGGAGTTGGAGAACATTCTCCTCAGGAAAGTATCACAAGCCTTGAAAATTAAGTATCCAATGTACTCAAAACTGACATGAAATTAACAGATAAACAACTACACACTCACGTGAGAGAAAAACACAATTAAACTCAAGTGGGAGGAGAGGGTGGGAGCAGAGGAGATGGGGGCGTTGGGGTGCTCTCCTAACAGGTACAAGGTAGGGGTACCTGGCACACATCCTGGGTCAAGGGCTCAACTGCAACTTGGATTTAAACTAACACAAACAAGGTCATCTAATTGTTTGCAACCTCATATTAATCTGAAATTTAAAAGGAAAATAGCTGAAGTGTCCATCATTAGAGAAACTAAGAAATATGACAAAATGCTACATAATGATTCAATGTTTGTTCAAGTAAAATTAAATGGAAAAATAGTTAAAATAGTATATACATCACAACCCCACTTTTGTAAACAGGGATATATCTGACTAGATGTATTTATAGCAAAATATTAATGGTCCTTAGTACTTGGAGTCCATGTTATTATTTTTGTGTGTGTGCTTTTGGGGATTCTATGTATGACCACTATATATATATATATATATATATATATATAAGTAAGTGAAGAAAATAACATGATAGGACTCCCCATACGAACACTGGCTTTGCTTCCCTCTGACATGAACTCTCCACTCATTCTTCAAGCCCACAGTGATCCTTCCCGTCTGAGTTCTTTCAGCAGGCTGCCACAAGTTCTGGCTCAAAGATGGTTTTGTTGCAAGTCAGCTGGTTTAAGGAACAGTGATTTATCATAAGGACAGATAAGAAGCAGGACGTCCAGGATCCCATCAGCAGGAGTCCTTGGACTTTATTTATTACTTTTCCAATAGCTTGACTCAGCATCAAACTTCCTTAGTGCCAGTGTTATTAGTTTAAATTCTGGAAAAAGTCGCTGTGATGGCCATGCAATGGGTTGGCTGCAGCTATGCCTGTACTACCCACCAAGGCCCATCAGCTGTGGCTGGCTGGGATTAAAGAAACAGGTGTTTTAGGGTCTGAAAAATTAGAAAAGCCTTCTCTCTGTGGTGGTTCTCAATCTGTGGGTCGAGAACCTTTTTAACAATGAAAATACATTGCATTAGGAAGGTTGAGAACCACTGGGCTAAAGGATACTAAGATACCTTTAATCCCAATAAGGTGGAAATTTCAGCACAGCAAAAAACAAGTCAAGCTATCGCATATCCCCACATCCTCTATCAATTGCAGCTTTCAAACAGTATCTAGGCACAACCTCACTGCTTTTAACCCTCTTCCTGATTGTGGGAATGTTCATTTGTCCTTGGACTTGGGCATTCTTGCTTGCTCAGTGATTGAGAGTGGACCACCAAAAGGCTACCTTGGCATTAGAGGTGAGTTTCTGCATTCCTACCAGGCTACTCCCATCCCAACAGCAGCAACAACAAAAGGGGGGGAGGGTAGGGTTAATTCTTTGTATTCTCTTCTTAAGGACAAGATTCTGGTGTAAAATCTAATTACAATCTCCTCTCATGCTGAAATACCACTACAGTATTCCTTTTATGTATTTGGAATGTAAAGAGCTAAGTTTTTCTCTAATCATGTTAGAGAATTGTGCAAAAGTTTTAAGAAACAGCCTGCAAGAAGGGATTTTCATATGTTCGTCTCTCTCCTTGAGTACAGAAGAGCAGGAAGGAAAGCAACCCCTTTGAGCTCTTTCATTCAGGACATGCTCAACTAGCTATTCCTAGAAGAAGAAAGATTTGTTCCATGTGGACCCCTTTGGGGATTTTCCTGAGAGAAAGGACAATGTTATGCAGGTTTCCTCATAACAGGGTTCCCCTTCGGGACTAGGAGTGAATGGTGCGGTTAGACCAGGAGCAGCTTCCCCACTTCCTCCCTGGCTACTCAGACCACTGTTGTCTCCCTCAACTCTTACACTGTTTGACAGTTATAAAACATATTATAACATTTCATGATATTTTGTCTTGTACTGTTCTTGAAAGTGTCTAGACGACATTTGATGTCTGCTAGATTTTTAGCACCTTGTGGCAGAAACCACATTGTGTCACTTAGAGAGGAAAATACGCTTCCCAGTTTCTTACAGAGTTCTGGACACATAGCTTGTCTTCAATTAAGTAAGAGATTAGGGAAATCCAGCTCCATATCAGCAGGTTAAAGCAGTTATTAAGCAGCATGAGATACACATAAAAATGTCTCTTTCAACCTTTTGAAAACCATCACTTTGTATGCCAAAACCAATTTTTTTTATAACATAAACAACTCAAGATAACCTGACCTTTTGCGACAGTAATATATCAACTCATGAAGGATTGAGTCCATCAATAGTTCTTTATTTACACAGAAGAAATAAACAAAAACAACAACAAAATAAATCCAACTGCTAGAAAAACATTTAAATTATTGCAGTTTACAAGAACTGCAAAGACATGCAGAGGGGGGAGGGAGAAGGGAGGGGGGAATGGGAGGAGGGAGGGGGTTTGGAGGGATCACTTCTGAGGTTTGTCTTATAGGGGTACAGGTGAATCTTCCTAAGAGTAGAATGTGAACGTTTTAAACTAATAACTGAGAAAATGACATGAAGGCTGTGTTGACCAGTTTGATGGAAGTATTTCAGAATGCATGTGAAAACCCCACACTGTACCCCAGAAGTGCATTAATGTACATAGTTAACATTCAATAAAAAAAAAAAAAGAACTGCAAAGAAACAAACAAAAAAATTGACAACAAATGATAATACTTTCTTGGTTGATGTGAAAATGTCTACTGATCACTAGCATAAAAGCCACTGCATGACACGGGTTTATAATTTGATCGTCAGTGATAGAGATTCAATTCAGAATTCCCAGATAGGACACTTAATTTGTCTACCTGCTATAGTGAAATGGCAAAGGACTTTCCAAGGTAGGACTGTTCTTAAATCCATGGTCTAGTTGCGCAGACAATATCTGATCTCGAATTCATGTCACCTACAATATTGGACCTTACCTTCCTGATATGTAAGTAGACATAATAATATGTCATCTGGGCAATATGGGCAGTAATAACCATTTAAAGATTAATACCAAGATTGTTACAGGGATTAACATAATGTGAATTCATTTGTAAAGTGCGAAATGTGATGTATTGTTGACATTCGTAACATGCCATTTTATTGATCCTTTTCTCAGAGGGAAGAAATGGTACAGCCATCTTAAAGCTCTCTTGATCACAAAGAGTAACCATTCAGTGTTTTCCATCAGAAGAAAAATTCATGAAATAAAAGATTAATAAAATGAGCTGCTAGTATATACCTTTTTCTTCTTGAAACTATTGTCTCAGGTAGATACAGTAGTTTCTCTTTTCTAAAATTTCACTTTCTGTGATTTCATTTGCCCTTGTCATCTGAAAATATCACAGAGAAACAGAAACAGAGGAGAGAGAAATATCATGTTCACATAGCTTTTATTATAGAATATTACTATAATTGTTCTGTTTTATTATTAGTTAATATTGTTGATCTCTTACTGTGCTTCATTTATAAATTAAATTTTATCACAGGTATGTATGTAAAGGAAAATAGCATGTTTGGTACTCTCCATGGCTTCAGGCATCCACCCGTATCTTGGAACATGTCCCCCACGGATAAGGGGAGGCTGCTGTGACCATTGTTTATCACGATTTTACAGATCAGGAAACTGAGGTCACACAGCTGGCAGATGATAGAGTTAAGACTTAAGCCTTTCTCTAGTGCCAAAGCCCCACACTGAGCTCTTAAGCACAAACAAGTTGATGACAAATTCTCAGACTGTGACTGAAGGAGTGAGAGATGCCAGTCCTTAAACAAACACTCAGGAAAAGTTACCGGTGCAAATTGGGATTAGAAAGGAATAGTTCTTTTCCCTCCTGGATGTTTACACTGGTGGTTCGTCCATTCATGGGCAGCAAAACACAGGAAATCTGGGCTTGAGTTGTTAGGATCTAAGGGAGCCTGTGATTGACTCATGTGTTGTTCCTATACTACACTTGCCAATTATATTTTTAAACAGCAGCTACTGTTATATACTTTTTTCTCTCTCAGGAGTTCACAAACAAGTTTTTAATTTTAAGGTCAAATTGGAGGTCACTCTCAAGGTATGGGAAATTCCATTCCCATGGCTGCGTCTGGACACAATTTCTTTCTCCCGCAGGGCATTCTGGAATGTAGAATCACAGGCTGACAGGCACCAGGAGACACGGAGCAAGGCTGCTGAAATGTGCTTGGTGGGGAACATTTTTCTTCTATTTCAATATTAAGAATGGGAAAACAGAAAATCTGGAAAATAAAATGTTCAGATAAAGTGCCATGTTTACAAATGTTTGGGGCAGGAAGAAGAGTCTCGCGTTCACCCACAAAATTAGCTCTCAACGTTCTCAGATGTTATTAGCTATATTATCACCTTTCATTAGCAAATAGTCATGGGAGAATTTGAGGAACACTCATCCTAGGAAAAGTCACTGAGACACCTGGCTTCTCTAGATTTATTAGCTAACTAATATTGATGAAGATGAAATTAATCCAGATTACTGATATCTTGATAATAATAGTGGCAGCCAGAAAGTAACCTGGCTCTTTTATAAAAAGATGTAGAGGCATCCTAAGCCTTTCTAACTTCCTGGGAAAAACAGGAAGTAATCAATGCCACCCAATGTGCCTTGTGACTTTTATAAAGTAACACTCCTGACTTATGCCTCAAGGATTGCCCATTAGCTCAGCAGCCAGGTACCTAGGCAGGGCAAATGCTCTAATCATGGGCTTGTACTCTGAATACAGACTCCTTTTAATACCCATGATACCTCGTTTAAACCACTCTCTCCCTCTTTGCTTCCATTCTGAATAGAGGTTAACTATATAAACATGCTTGTTGTTTGCTGAGGCATTCAGCCCCAGTAAATCACTCTCTTGATTTTTGCTTTGGGTCCACAGGTCTGGTGTGATGTCTTACACGGACATGACTAAGTGATTTTAAAAACCATGGTTGTTGAAATCTAACCCGATTAAAAAATAATAATAATAAAAAGAGCTCAACTTTTTCATTGTGAAATGCCAGCTCCAATCTGTATGGAATACATGGTAAATTGCCCACCTGTTTTCACTTACATGACATTAAAAAACACTTACACATCATTACATTTTTGTATCGTATTAGTGAAAATGAATGCTAACGCAATGTGAGATAAACAGTGCTAATGAGCTACATGGTGGTTCTTACCTTGCCCCGATAGGATGAGCGTGGCCCTGATCAACTTTTGGTCTTTTTAAAGAACTCTTTGAACTCTGTTGTCTTGACCAAGTAGAACGAGACCTTTGTTGGGGACACTTGCTGTTTCTCCAGATACTTGGACTACTTCCCAACAAAGTTAAGCTGAATCACTGCAAAATGCTGAAACTTTGTGAACTCAATGGGAAGCAGGTTGATATTTTTCTTCTGAGCATTGTAGAAATACAATTGTTGTGAACATACACATGCTTTTTTTGTTTTAACAGTATAATTAGAATCTGTCCAGAATATTTATTTCTACTGGCAGTCGCTTCCATTTAGGCTCATAAACTACCCCTCAAAGCATTCTCAGATTGGGACCATCTTCAGAAAACTAATGCTACGCCATGTTTTACTTTCAACAGAAATTGCTGTACAAACAAAATCCTTAATTTCCTGAGAGAAAATTAATAGAATTAATTAATTGTAAAAAAAACTCCAAAACCCAATCTCATCGTGTTTAATCTACTTCATATTTATCAAAATGTATTGGTTACACCACCAGCTTCACTATCCCCCTCACCAGTAAAAGCCTGGAAAATATGAGAGGACCATCAGAGTTCAGTGTCAGTAAGCTCTGTTTAAACAAGTGCTTTGACATGTTTATCTGCAGTGGGGGAGGTTGCAGGAAGTGTGGGTGACTGATCATGAAACATGGTGCCCTCTCTCAGAATTTAGACTTCACCAGATGCTGAGAAGGTCTGCAGGTTCACAGTGGGTGGGAAGAGCAGGACAGCCCTGGCAGATGGGTAGGTTCTGCCGCTTTGGGATATTGATATATTTCTGTATGTGCATGTGGGTTATTGGATCCTATTTTCTTCATTGATGGAGCCCCACTATTCATCACCACAGTATGCAGGATTAGAGTAACTGTTGTAATTTGGGGCTTTTTTCATGTTGTTTCTTATTAAAGCAGCCATAGGCATCTCTAGAAGTTATCTGTTAGAGAAATAGAGGAAAGTCACTGTGAGGCATAAGCCTCTATAATATCTCAAACTAGCTTTTACAACACTCTAAATTCCATTTATCACCTCTTCTACAAAGTGTTGGCAGATCCATCTTTGAGTTCCATCAGGATCATTGGCTTACGCATTTACTATAGCATTTGTTTAATTCTGCCTCAAATTAATAGATGAATACACAACCTTCTCACCCACTAGACTGAAAGCACCTTGTTGGACTATTTATCATGGCTTCCATGAGAGGAATTTCAGTGCTAGAGGCTCACTAAATGTTGTTTGTTGTTACTAGATGATTCTCTGGAAAAACACCAAAATAATCTGAGATAATGCAAAGCTGAGTCTTAGTAGCATCTCTGGGCAGGAAGGAGGACAAAAATGAGGTATTTATGAGGCTTCAGGGGTCAAAATGGGGGAGGTGGGGATAGATTAGAGGGGGAAGGTGACCAATTGAGGTTGGGTGGACTTGGGGTTGTAATCATTTAGGATTGGTAGACATAGAAGGAAAGAGTTCCTAGGAGAGTATTAAGTAAATATTTATTTGATGAACCCTGAGATATGGGGTACTTGGTTTAGTAAGAGATAATTAAGGAGTCTAGTAGTCTATTATTTGGAAAAAAGGATCCTGAGTAAATATGAGAAAGAAACAATAAAATTATTTGCAACTTTGTCTGCCTGGGCAAGAATTTCCTAGAATAGTAAAGTTAGACACTGGAGTGATAAAGTCCAGGGAATGCAGATAGTGGACTGTTTTTTGTTGCAGATAGTTTCACTTCTTGCTATATATTTAGAGTATTGCACTTAAAATTTAACATTTTCCTTTTTTCTAACTATTAAAATTACAGTTTCACTCAACTGTGGAGACTTATCTTCTTAAAAGAAAAAAAAAAGACAAGCAAATATAATGATAGTCAAAAGAACACACCTGTTTCTAAACTAAGCTTTTTCAAAAGTAAAAGAGATGAGAAAATGGAGATGTGAGAGACGGAGTAGGGAAAAGGGGCTAAAAAAGAAAACCACAACAAAATGGGTCAGATTTGTGGTCATTGTACTGAAAATATCCTTGATCATGTAAGTTTAAATAATGTCATAAGACATTTTCCTTAAGTCAGAAGTACTAATTTAACCACCAACCTAAAAAATAATAGCAGAAAACATATTAAAATACCTATCTAAATTATCAGTGAAGAAATTCAGAGAGTGGCAAAGCAAACAGACAAGTAAACAACCCAACTCTATATCCACGCTATATTGGGAGTCTTCTTGTTTGGAAATAACTAAGGGCTAGCTTATAATAAGGGCTCAGGTCATGATTAACAAATAATTGGTTTATGAAGCATGGATTTGTGTCCATATGAATCACTTTTGATGCTTAGAAATGTCACATAATGCTTTTGGAAGGATTTGTAGTAAATCTACAGAGAGTATGTATGTGCAAGCACACGAGGTGTTGGGTGAAGAAGAAAAGCAAAAATAGTGTTCCTTTTTTCCCCAGGTCTGGCAGTCAAGGTAACAATTAGAATTTCTTCTGTTATTGAATTATTGGGCCCAGAAGAGTTTTGACTAGGAATCTGTATAAATCTGCATTTTCAGAAAAGCCTATAGAGTCTGGATAGCTAAGAGGTCACAGGTATAAGTAGAGGCCAGCCACTTAGTTCTAAAAAGTAGAACTGGATGGAGCTAGGAGACAGTCCAGACAAGTGAAACCAAGAAATTGTGAGATTAGATTAGGTACATAGATCTGGGATATGGGGAAGAAGTACAGGAAATCATCAGACAGTGAGGGTATGATCCCAATGCTAAGGGTCTTGGGAATTAGGAATAGAAGGAACAGGAGAAATAAGAGGTGAGAAAAGTAGGTAAGCAGAGACTAGAAGCTGAGGTTTGGAACTTAGGAAATGTTTGTTTGGAAGCCTGATCCCATCATCAGAGCTGTCTGAATCTGAGCCTACAAACAGATCTTTGCATTTCCCTTTCTGAGGGTCTACAGCTTGGAGAGAAAAGTCTTCCAGAACGTTCTTTATCAGACAAGGGCTCCAGGAGGTCCTGTTTTGGTCCTGCCCCTCCCTCCACATCATGTGTTGGATTCCCCAAGAAGCAAATGCTTAGAGTTAGGAGTGCAAATGGTTGATCAAGGAATGATAGCCACGAAAGGAAAAAGGGAGGCAGTAGGACAGGGCAGGAGGATCCATCAGCTCAGGCACAGGTCTCTGCCAGCCCAAAGGGGAGCTCCAGAGCCAAGACTGACCATTAGAAGAGTTCCACGTCAGGCAGAAGTGACCAGGGACCTGTAGCAGCAAGACTTTGCTCAAACATTGACTGGAGGCCTCTTTAAGCAGAATGGAGCCCTTATTGAAAGTTGAGGCAGATCCTGAAGGTGCCCATCTGGAAGCTATCAGACAACCACTTAAAAGTGGTAGTAAGTCCTTTCTCAAAGGGGCATCTCAGAAGATATCTCTATGTCTGCCACAGTCTACCCCTGGCACCACATGGGTACACTTCTCTCCATGTTTTGGGGGAGTCTGGTGGGTCTCTGTTCCTGAAGGGAAACTTAACAGAGGTAGGTTTGTGGGATGCACCCATTGCTGTGGTTGGCCTTGAGGCCACAACTGTACTCATGATGTCTTCCACTCCTGGTTCCATTCAATTCCCTCACCCTCATCTGTTGTTTCTGCTGATCCCATGTGGCTCCCATGGTGGCTAAACCCTTCTTCCCAAGGTTTCTGAGCCTCCTATAACCATTGCATTTTTAGGCCAGGGTAGCTTCACTTGTTTATTATTTGCAGTTGGGCAAAGAAGTACCAACAGGCAGCCAAGTGGGTCACTGAGTTTCACACATAATCCATCTGCTCTCATTGTGTAAGATTAGCCCTACTTTTCCAGCCAGTTAGGGTCAATTAACCCTGACAGAATGGTGACTCCTCATCATGCCTTCAGGCCCCTGGACAGAAAGAAGCCAACATGCCCAGGCAAAAGTGGTGAGAGCTTTATTGCGTTCCCTGGCAAGGGTAGACTCACTCCAGGGATGAGGGTCTCCAACTTGATGGAGCCCAAAGTTGTAGGGACAAGAAGTACAAGTCCTCCCTGGGAGTCATTGAAAGTGATGGTAAGTGGCTCCACTCCTGCTTTAATTCTTTGATTTCAGACTCATGTATTCTTCCTAGAGCGGGCATTGTGCCATTTAAAGTTTCAGGACTTAGCATACATGCCATGCACTAGAGGATGGTGCCTCAGTCTCATGCATTATTACCTGTGTGATGGTGTTTCAATTGCACTTTCAGCCCACTGTTACCCACAGCCTATCTGGCCAACAGCCTCTGCAGAGTACAGTACATGATGCTACCATGGCTTCATGGTCATGGCCCATTCCTATACCTCTATTCCTAAAAAGTGTGTTCCTCAATCAGATGCTATGCCATCACATGCTATGTGACATGGTGTCCCATACTTGCCATGAGCCCCTGAATAGTTAAAGCTGGCTCAATCCCTGTGGACAGAAAAAGCAAAGCCATACTTATAAATATCTATTCCTCTAAAAATGAACCACTCTTCCCTCTGAGATGGAGCTGACCAAGATGGAAGGGACCAATATATTCCAAGTGACCAACAGATCCAACAGGGAACAGTGCCAACCAGGGACTCAACGCTTGTCAGCAGGGCTGGTAGCTTAAAAATTCAGAAGTATGATAGCTGGATTGTCCTTGGTAACTGGGAGTCCATGGGATCAGCCCCAGGCTGCCCTTCTGTATCTGTTGTCATAAGCACTCCATGTGCTCATCCTGTCTGCACTGGGTGGCCATGGACAAAAGCTTGTCAATGCCATGTGTCCTAACCATTTTGAGTATGTTTTCTATGTGGTTGTTCAGCAGCTCTCTTTGTGGGGGTAGGGGGGTGGGACATTTTGTGCTGAGCATTAGCAGGTGATAGGAAGATTTTCACACTTCATGCACACTCCCATAAGTGTGCACACATTCCCAGCCCCTTTGGAGAGGACCAGAAGACATACAGTGCATGTTTGCCATGGTGTTACAGTATTCTTCCCCTTGGGGACCCAGCTGCATCCCCAGTCAGTGGGTTTCAGGTCTGAATATCAGCTGTGCTTTGAAAGCAACTGGGTGCAGCATCATGACTTTTTTTTCCTTTTTTTTATTAGCTCATATTTGTGCACATTAATTCTATCATGGGATACAGTGTGTTGTTTCCATATACAATTTGAAATACTTTCATCCAATTGGCCAACATAGCCATCATGTCCTTCTCATAATTGTTGTGTTAAGACATTTATATTCGACATTTAGAAAGATTCACATAATACCCTTATAGGAAAAATTATAGGCTTGATCCCCGCAATCACCCTCCCTTCACCCATCCTCCCTTCTCCCCTCCCCTCCCTCACCCCTTTCCTGATATTCTTGGACTCCATTTGTATTATAGCTTTCCTATGATAGTTAACAATTAGTGTCATAATAGGGTTGAGTACATTGGATACTTTTTCTTCCATTCTTTTTTTTTTTTTTTTTT
>CAUYTI010078607.1:0-25019 GCA_963575145.1 Galago senegalensis
CAGGCGCCCGCCACAACGCCCGGCTATTTTTTGGTTGCAGCCATCATTGTTGTTTGGCGGGTCCGGGCTGGGGATTCGAACCCACCACCTTAGGTGTACGTGGCTGGCGCCTTAGCCGGTTGAGCTATAGGCGCCGAGCCAAGAGAACATTTTCAAAACTGATTTATTTGATTGTATTAACTGCTTCTTCCTTCAAATTCCAAGCTCTTTGGTTTTAGAGTAATAAAGCTCTCATGGCTTTTCTATTTCTCAGGCCTCTTTCCCTTTCATCTCCTATAACTTTAACTTAGGTTTCTTTGTTTGACTCTGTTCTTTCTTAATTATAATTGTATTCCATTCCCAGGCTTCCACTACTACTAGCTGTTAAGACCTTAGACAAGTTATATAATCTCTATGAGTGTAAGTCTCATCAAATACAAATTAGGATTTAATATCCCTATCTTGTTGCCTGTGAGTTTTAAATGAAATAATGCCAGGTGAAGTTTCCCACACCTGTAATCCCAGCACTTTGGGATGCTGAGGCAGGAAGATTGCTTGAGGTCAGTTGTTTGAGACCAGCCTCGGCAATATGACAAAACCCTATCTCTTAAAAAGAAAAAAATTAGCCAGACATGAAGGCTAGCACAGGAAGATCTCTTGAGCCTAGTATTTTGAGGTTGCAGTGAGTTATAATGATGCTACTACACTTTAACCTGTACAACAGAGCAAGACTCTGTCTCAAAAAAAAAAAAAAAAAGAACAAAAGAAATAGCAGATAATGTGGTTAGCTTTGCTTGATAGGTGTTTTATCATGATAATCTTAAATCTAGGCTAGATATTTCTTGAGGTCCAGAAGTAATTGCAGCTATCTTTTGGATATCCCTCTTAATTGTTTCCTTGAGACCTAAACTCAGTATATATATATATTTGAGGCAAAGTCTCACTGTGTCACCCTCACAGTAGAATGCTGTGCTGTCACAGCTCATAGCACCCTCCAACTCTTGGGCTTAAGCAGTTCTCTTGCCTCAGCCTCGTAAGTTGCTGGGACTACAGGTGCCTGCCATAACACCTGGCTATTTTTTGTTGCAGTTGTCTTTGTTGTTTTAGCCGGCCTAGGCTGGGTTTGAACCCACCAGCCTTGGTGTATGTTGCTAGTGCTGTAACTATCGTGCTACCGGCACTGAGCCTAAACTCAATATTTCTAAAACTCAATATTTTACAAAGAGGTGGCTAATACATAGAGAATATTCTGTAAATATTTTATAATGAATGTTTTGTGAATAAAGATACATTTAGCTACAATTTCCTATTTTCCCCGTGTATGGTGACTTTAGTGAGATTTTTCAGACAATATTGATTCCCCATGTATTCATCACCCAACAAGATGAATTCATGACCTTCTTCCTCTCAACACAGGTTACTATGAAGGAAATTCAGACATCATTTCATCCATAAATATCAGCATTTATCTCTAAAGGATAAAGACTTTTTTTTTTTTTTTTTGAGACAGGAGCCTCAAGCTGTCCACCTGGGTAGAGTGCCATGGCATCTCAGCTCATAGCAACCTCCAACTCCTGGGCTCAAGCGAGTCTCCTGCCTCAGCCTCCCAAGTAGCTGGGACCACCACAACGCCCAGCTATTTTTTGGTTGCAGCCATCATTGTTGTTTGGCGGGCCCGGGCTGGATTCAAACCCGCCACCTTGGGTGTACATGGCTGGCGCCTTAGCCACTTGAGCCACAGGCACTGAGCCAATAAAGACTTTTTAAACATAACAACAATACCATTAGCATGCCTAAAAGTATTAATTACTTAATAATATTGGATATCTAGTCAGTGTTCAGATTCTCCCTGTTTTATATACGATAGTTTGCTAACAGTTTTTATTTACTTATTAATTTTTTTTTGAGACAGAGTCTCACCATGTCGCCCTTGGTAGAGGGCTGTGGCATCACAGCTCACAGAAACCTCAAACTCTTGGGCTTAAGCAGTTCTCTTGCCTCAGCCTCCCGAATAGCTGGGACTACAGGCGCTCACCACAATGCCTGGCTATTTTTTGGTTGCGGTTGTCATTGTTGTTTAGCAGGCCCAGGCTGGGCTTGAACCAGCCAGCTTTGGTGTATGTGACTGGTGCCTTTACTCACTGAGCTATGGATGCCAAGCCAACAGTTTTTATTTAAAATCGAAGTCCTGTTTAGAATCAAGCACTGTAATTGGTTGATACAGTTCTTATGTCTTAGTTATACAAGAAATCTCTCCTCTTATCTTTTTCCTTTGAATGTTTTTCTCAAGCACTGACTATGCAGAGCAATTTCTTGAAATTTATTAAGGAAACTGTATTTTGCAGATTTTCCAAAAGTCTAGATCAGTACTGTTGCATAGAAATATAATGCAAGCTATATATGTAATTAAAATCTTTATAGTAGCTACATTAAAAAATAAAAAGGAAATAGGTGAAATTAATTTTAATGATATATTCTATTTAACTCAATACACTCATCTGTTACTTAATAACAAAGATATGCTTTTAAAAATGTGTTGTTAGGGCTCAGCGCCTGTGGCTCAAGTGACTAAGGTGCCAGCCACATACACCTAAGGTGGCAGGTTCGAATCCAGCCCGGACCCACCAAACAACTATGACGGCTGCAACCAAAAAATAGCCAGGTGTTGTGGCAGGTGCCTGTGGTCCCAGCTTCTTGGGAGGCTGAGGCAGGAGACTTGCTTGAGCTGAGGAGTTGGAGGTTGCTGTGAGCTGTGATGCCATGGCACTCTAGCAGGGGGACAGCTTGAGGTTCCATCTCAAAAAAAAATGTGTTGTTAGGCAATTTCATAGTTGTATAATCATCATAGAGTATACTTATATAAACCTAGATGGTATGGCTTACTATATACCAAGCCTATTGCTTCTAGGGTACCACCCTGTATAACATGTTAACTATACTGAATACTGTAGTTTTAACACAACAGTAAGTATTTGTGTATCTAAAAATGTCTAAACATAGAAAGGGTACAATAAAATAGAGTATTATAATCTTATGGGACCACATTGTGTATGCAGCCTACCACTGACTGAATTGTCATTATGGAATGCATGACTGTACATCCAAATTTTTTTTTTTTTTTGAGCCAGAGCCTCAAGCTGTCCCCCTGGGTAGAGTGCTATGGCTTCACTGCTCACAGCAACCTCCAACTCCTGGGCTCAAGCGAGTCTCCTGCCTCCACCTCCCAAGTAGCTGGGACCACAGGCGCCTGCCACAACGCCCAGCCGTTTTTTGGTTGCAGTCGTCATTGTTGTTTGGCGGGCCTGGGCTGGGGATTCAAACTCGCCACCTTAGGTGTATGTGGCTGGCGCCTTAGCCGCTTGAGCCACAGGCGCCAAGCCTGTATATCCAAATATTATCATCTCAACATGTAGTTAATGTACAGTTATTAATAAGATAGCATACATTCCTTTTTAATATCAAATATTAAAAATCCAAGGTGTATTTTATATTTACAGCACGTATCAATTTAGGCTAACTGTATTTCAAATGCTCAATTGTTGCATATAGCTAGTGGCTGCCTATTTAATAGAACAGTTCTAGGTCTAGATTTTCAGATTGGATCTCTGTAGTGCCATTTAGCATGTTCTTTTTTCCTTTTATTCTTATGTGTGTAAATGTATTTAGATTTTCTTATCAATTTTAAACGGAATACTATGACTAAATACATTTGATAATTTTTTACAAATGAAATTCTGAGCCTCTTTAAGGATTAAAAATTTTTTTATTTGTGTTTTAGTGCTGCTCCAGAGGACTATAATACAGTTGTACAGAAGCCAAGACAAATTCTATGTCAGTTCATTGACCGAATACTTACAGATGTAAATGTTGGTAAGAAATAAATTATGCCTTATAGAAACTGTATAAATTAGACTTTTTTTCCATATATGCAATGTTGTATTAGCTTTTTTCTCCATGTAGTTTTAGATATAACACTATTGTTTATGATAGTTATTAATACTGTTTTCAGGCAAATTGTTTGTTACCCAATGTTGCTTGTTTCTTGTGATTTAGGCTTTTAAAGTAATTTTTATTTTGCAGTTTTGGGTAGGGGTTGAGTTTGAACCTACCACTTCTAGTGTATATGGCAGGTGCCCTATTCCTTTGAGCCACAGGTGCTGCCCTTTGCTTTTTCTTTTCTTTTCTTTTCTTTTTTTTTTTTTTTTTTTTTTTTTTGAGGCAGAATCTGACTCTCTTGTCCAGACTGAAGGCTGTGGCGTTATAGCTCACGGCAACCTCAAATTCCTGCATTTAAGCCTCTTGCCTCAGCCTCCCAGGTAGCTTGGACTATAGGCAGCTGCCACCAAGCCTGGCTCATTTTTCTATGTTTAGTAGAAGTGGGGTCTTACTCTTGCTCGGGCTGGTCTGGAACTCCTGAACTCAAGGGATCCATCCACCTCAAGGAACCCTTCAGCCTCCCAGAGTGCTAGGATTTACAGTCATGAGGCACCGTGCCCAGCCTGATTCTAAAATAATTCTGTTTTCCTCTTTGTTATCTAGATTTTCTACTGCTTTCAATGAGTTCTTCTTTAATATCAAATATTATACATAAAAAATATTTGACCAGTTCCAATCATAAAAACCCTGTTTTAATTAAGTCTTGTGCCGATGATAGAGATATAACAAATGCCACAAAAAACTCTTTAGATAAAAGTTTGTGCCTTTTCTTGTAGGAGGTAATAGTTACTAAATCAACTATTTGCCTGTTAGTGCCCATCTAATAGAATATTACCAACTTGGCTAGATAGTGTCACATCTATTGTATTTGTTGAAATTACCTGGACAGGGTAATAGAGAGTGACATATGGTTCAGGGTTTATAATTTTGATTCTAAATTTGGCATAGATAGATTTTTTTTTGGCTGGGGCTGGATTTGAACCCATCACCTCCAGCAAATGGGGGCAGTACCCTACCCTTCTGAGCCACAGGTGCCACCCTGGCATAGATAGATTTTATGACTTATAGACATTTAGCTTTTCTCACTTTGTTGCCCTTGGTAGAGTGCCACGATGTCATGTAGCTCACAGCAACCTCAAACTCTTGGGCTCAAGTGATCCTTTTACCTTAGCCTCCTGAGTAGCTGGGACTATATGTACCTGCCACAATACCCAACTATTCTTAGAGATGGGGTCTTCCTCTTGTTCAGGCTAGTCTCGCACTCCTGATCTTAAACAATCCAGTAGCTTCTGCCTCCCAGAGTGTTAGGATTACAGGTGCAAACCACCATCCCCAGCTTCTTTTTTTTTTTTGAGATAAGGTCTCAATCTTGCCCTGGGTGAATATAATGGAGTCATTAGATCTCACTGTGATTCTCCTGCCTCAGCCTCCCAAGTAGCTGGAACTATAGGCACACGCCACCAGGCCCAGCTAATTTTTCTATTTCTTTGTAGAGATAGGGTCTCACTATATTAGTTAGACTGGTCTCAAACTCTGGCCTCAATCCTCCTGCCTTGCCTTCCCAAAGTGCTAAGATTATAGTCATGAGCCACTATGCAGGCCTTAGATTTCTTTTCAGTCAGTACAATTATGAGTTGCTGAAAAATAACAAAGGACTACTAAATACTTGTAAGATGTGTTTTCATACAGTACTCTGTCTGTTTTGACTACTTGCCCTTTCCTTCTCTGTTTGACCAAATCTTTATCTAGGAATCAATTCCTTCACAGTGTTTTCCCAAACGCCTGTTTCTCCTTCTTCTGGATTAGTGCAGTTACCGTTTTGTATTATAATTAATAGTTTATTTGGTTGACTCACTCACCAGACTGTGACTGTGAGATTCTTTTTTTTTTTTCTAGAGACAGTCTCACTTTCTTGCCCTCAGTAGAGTGCTGTGGCTTCACAGCTCACAGCAACCTCTAACTCTTGGGCTTAGGCGATTCCTGCCTTAGCCTCCCGAGCAGCTGGGACTACAGGAGCCTGCCACAATACCCGGCTATTTTTTTGTGGCAGTTTGGCTGGGACCGGGTTTGAACCTGCCACCCTCCGTATATGGGGCCAGTGCTCTACTCACTGAGCCACAGACACCGCCTGAGATTCTTTTTCTTTTACATTTTTTTTTTTTTGAGACAGAGCCTCAAGCTATCCCCCCTGGGTAGAGTGCTGTGGCACTACAGCTCACAGCAACCTCCAACTCCTGGGCTCAAGCGAGTCTCTTGCCTCCGCCTCCCAAGTAGCTGGGACCACAGACGCCCGCCACAACGCCCGGCCATTTTTTTTGGTTGCAGCCGTCATTGTTGTTTTGGCGGGTCCGGGCTGGGGATCCGAACCCGCCACCTTAGGTGTACGTGGCTGGCGCCCTAGCCGGCTGAGCTATAGGTGCCGAGCCTAATGAGACTTTTCTTAGAGCTCACTCTGGATCCCCAGGGTGTCCTGGGCCCCATCCAGACATTTATCTCCAGACTCTGGAGTCAGAAACACATAGGGCAAGACCCAGCTCCACAACTTCCCAGCTATGGGACTTTGGACAATTGACTTAACCTCTCTGGGTATTTCCTCATCTGTAAAGTGGGGAGAGTTTCTACTGCTTGAGGTGGTTGTGATGATTAAATTAGTCCAGTAAATATTTGTTAAGAGTTTACTGAATGCCAGGCTTGTGAGGAATACAGCAGTGAACTCTGATGGAATGGACGTAATGCACAAGCGAAGTGCACACAGAGACCACTCAGGGGGGTTGATTCCTGTTGTATCATCCTGCCCATGCTGCTTCCTGACTAAGATGCCATGAGCTCTGACCCTGGGAAGGCACCCCATGCCCTTTACCTTCTTTCCCCTTACCCTGAATTGGAAGAGAGGACTGTGAAAAGAGTCCCATTCTAGGGACCCACTGCCCACAGGGTTCTGAACCATATACAAGGAATGGGTGGGCATTTCAGGGTGTCTAGAGATTCTTTCATCCCTTTCTCCCTCCCCACCACATTCAGCAGCCCGTCCTGAGCAAAATGCCCAAAGCATCCTCCATTGGCCTGGGAGACAGCTGGTCTCCGAGTCAAACTGCAACTTGTGCCCTCAGAATAGACACAGGCCTTTAGAATATACATGCTGTCCAGGTCTCTTTCACCAGCATAGCCCTTTGCAGGTTGCAGACCAATTTCATAGCCAAATGATCTTGTGGAGTAGTGGCCCTCTCTGAACCAGTGGCCTTAGGTCAGTCTGTGACGTGCAGAAGCTATCCGAAGTGCCTTGCCCATGCTGTTGCTTCCTAGAGCCCACCTACTGCCCTGCTGCTCACAGATGAGAAGACTGGGGGCCAGAAAGGCCAAAGTTCTGGCCCAGGGTCATGCAGCCAGAGTGGAATTGGGGATTAATCTATAGTCTTCTGATGCCCAGGCCTGGTGCCGTTTGTCCACAGTGCCCACTGCCTCCTAGATATGGAAGCAGCCCAGAGAGAGAACATAGGGGTCTGAGGTTGGCCATACAGTAAGCCAGGGCAAGCACCAGGTCTCCTGAGTCTGAATTCACAGTGCTTTCCGCAGCCCGCCCCACATCTGTGGGCAATTACAAGTCCCAGCTCTTCTTCCCACAGAGGAGGGCAGGCTGACTGATAACTACTGTCTACCAGGAGGGTGCTGGCCAGATGGTCTTCCTCTCCTAGGACTAAGCCAGGGCCCAGGCGGACCTTGGAGCAATCAGAACTGAGGCTGCACTTTCTGTTGGGAGTAGGTGCTGAAGCCAGGAGCAGGCTCTGTGGGAGGATGGGGATTCTCTCCTCTGGTGAGCACATGGGTTATGACTTTGGATTCAGGAAGACTTCAGCCTAAATACCAACACTACTAACTGTGTGACCCTAAGAAAGTCACTTAGCTTGGTTTCCTTATCTGCAAAATGGGTAACAACACTGAAGAAATAGCACCAATTTCAAAGATCTGCTTTGAGGATTACAAGGTATGTGAGGTACCAGGCACTGTGCTTGCATGGAGTAGATGCCCAGTGATGGGGATCACCATGACTATATGTACCCAAGTGCTGTGGATTCAGGGTCTTCTTCTTGGAGATGGGGAAAGACTACATGACTTCAGAACATCTGGGAGTCATAGGAAAGAAGTGTCTCTTCTCACAAGGACACAGCTCCCTGCTTGCAATAGACAAATGAAGTCTGGAGGAGCCATGTGATGTTTTGGAAGGGCACCTGAAGGAAGGCAGGAAGCCTGGGTTCTTGTCTTAGTAAATCCCTTTGTCCTCTCACCAGCATGTTTTTTTGGCCTCACTGCCCATCCAGGGCTGGGCGTTAGGGACAGAACACAAGATGGAGAAGCTTGAGACCTGAACAAGTTCTGCTGTGCAAACAGAACACAAGCAGGTTCCAGCAAGAAGTGCATGGCAAGCGCCTGGAAGACTGCAAGAACCCAGGAAGGCTGCCTGGAAGAGGTGGAGCATGGAGGACCCTCAAAAGAAAAGAGACGAAGCAGGGCATTCCAGGCAGGGGGAGAGAGGAGGCCAATGACCACAGGCAGGATGATACACATTCCTTCTGGGAATTCTGGGATCTGACTAGCAGGAACAAAAGGCTCAAGTTTGTAGTAAAGGGGCAAGGAAAGCTTACAACCTTGCCAAGCTCTGCGACTTACTAACAGTGTGGCTACAGTTATATGGCTGCTTTGAGTCTCAGGTTCCTTATGTGTAAAGCAGAGGTAAACGCAGTCCCCTCCCACCCATATGGGGTTGTGGGTGAGCATTACACAAGCTCATTCTAATCAAGCACTCAGCATAGGCCTAGCAAGCAGTGCCAGTAAGCAGCAGCCGCTGTTAGGAGTTGGGGCTTTTTACAGGCACTGGGGAGCCACAGCAGGATTCTGGGCAGTGAAGCAGTGTGATCGGACTTATGTTTTAGAGTGGCTTGGCGATAGGGTAGAGGCCAGAAAGAGGAAGACAGTGAGGGAAGCCGAGCAGCCGCTTGGGACTAAGAGAATGGCCCAGTGGCCAAGCCCTTCACAGAGGAGCCCCCACATAGGGCAGCTGGAGCCCAGATCCCTGGCCCCAGCAGTATGATCACTAGATGGGTTGCCACAGTTCTCTTCTCCCTAGATCTAGGCTCTGGGGGTTTGGAAGGACATCTTAGGAATCTGGAAAATTTGCAAATCCATGTAAATCCCCAAAGGTTGCCTAGTGGCCGACTGGCCTAGAGCCAGAATCTTAGAAACAAGGCTTGAGCCAAGAGACAGGGGCTAAGGCCCTGAGGTGCCCAGTGCCCTATTAAGTCCCCTTTCTGTGTACCCTGCTTGCCTTCTCCCAACTCTCTTCTCCTGCCCCTCCCAGCTTCCGGATCTCAGACTGTGCTTTGGCGGTCCCGCCTGGCACCCAGAAACCTTGGGGGATGTTTGCTGAAGGCAGGGCAGAGGTGAGGAGGCAGAGGCCCCTGCCCCAGAGCAAGGGAAAGGAGAGAACTGTCCTCCAGCCCTGACATCCCTTGCAGCACAGCAGCCTTCTCTCCTCATCTGGTTTTGTTAAAAATATTTTCCATTTTTTATCTACCCGAAGAAGTACAGAGGCATAGGCTGGGGCAAGGAGACCCAGCACCGACTGGGATTCCCACCTTTCCCAGCACTTACCTTCCGTGATAGCTTCTGTCACCCCCTCCAGGAAGTCCTCCTTACTGCCTGCTTCCTGTTATCAGACTTTTGCCAGACTCAAAGTGAGCAACAGCTGGGTAGATGGGCAGGCAGAACGGCTACAGGCTCCTGGAGACTCAGAAGAAGGGATGGAGGGAAGGGTGCTGCAGGGGTGAGGAGTGGCCCAGTTTCACCTCACTCCCAAAGCATCCTTGGGAGGAGCAGATCCGCAGAGGGGCTACTCTGGGTCTGGTTGTCTCCCAGCTGGGAGGCTGGGCTGAAGGGCTCGCTCCCTCGCTCCTGCGTTGATCTGCTCTCTGGCTCCAAGATGTTCACAGAGCGACCCTGGGCCCCAGACCCGCAGACAGAGACTGCGGGCTGCTGGCAGCCCCTGGTGCTCACACCACTGTGAGCTTCCCTGCCCCCCCTCACTTGGGGGAAAGGCTGTAGGGCGGCCTCTGATTGGCCCAGCTAGGAGAAGCGGGGCGGGGGGCAGGGAGGGTGGACGCGTGCGTCTGTTTTCAATTTCAGTTTTTTTCCTTTCTCTCTTTCTTTCCCCCCAAGTTTCTTGTTTTTCTTCTTCTTTTCCCTCTGCTTGCTCCCTCCCGTTGCCCGTTCTCTCAGGATGTGAAGGGATGTTTAGAAATTCCACAGCCCACGCCAGCCGCCAGCCGCTGAGTCACTTTTATTCGAGAGTGGCCTGACCCCACTTGCCTGATGCCCATCTCTGGTGATGGCCTCCCCTTGTCATGGCACCTGGTAGGAAGGAGGAGTCCTTTCTCTGTGCCTCAGTTTCCCCATCTGAAAGGAGACTCTGGTAATCTACATGGTTGATCCAATCAATATTCATTCTTTGAACAAACATACTGAGCACTTACTATGTGCTAATACCGTACTGGGTTCTGGGGACACAGAAGGGAGTAAAATACAGACCGTCTCTGACTTAAGGGACACCAGGGTGGACAGACAGGTACCTGTGAGGAGGTCAGGGGGCTGAGAGTGCATTTAGAGGGACATTTGACTGCAGCTTGAGAAAACCAGAGAACACTTCTGAGAAGAGGTGACTTGGAAGAGATGAGAGATCCTTCAAGATGATCAGTCACTTTTCAGAAGGAAAAAACCAAAGCCCAGAGATGAACTAGCACAGACAGGGAAAGTGATTTGCCCAAAGTTACCCAGCACACTTCTTTAGATTTCCAGACACATCCCTCTAGCACCTCAAAGTTCCTAGGTACCAGGAAAGGAGTATTTGCCTTGTTATGTTGATGAGTTAACTGAGACCCAGAGGAGCAAAATGAGCTTCCCAAGCTCATGCAACAATGGCAGTCAGGGCAGAACCAGGTCTCGAGTCACATGATAAAAGGGACACAGATCATCTGACCCCCACCCAAGACCCACCTTCCAGTGTAGACTGGCCGCCCTACCCAGCTGCTTCCTAGGCTGCCCCTGTGGCTCCTCCTTTCAATCACTTAACAAGATATTTTCAATGATCTGTTATATTTGATTTCCATTTTCCTGCCTTCTTTCCCCACCAGGGTCTGCCAAGCCTCTTCCAGGGCCTCCACTGGGTCTCTTCTTCCATCCTTACCTCCTCTGGTCAGTCACAGTCAGACTCCAGGCCTCAGTTGCCAAGGGGCATCGTTCTAAAAGGGCTTAGAGACCTGAGATGAGCCACCCATTCTCACTACCACACACATGGGAAACTGGATCCCAGAGGGAGAAGAAATCACATAGCCTTCTATCTGCACCTCTGTCTAAACCTTTTCCTCCCCAGCCCCACCTAGACCCCTTTTCACAGCACAGCGGGACTTGCTCGAGCTGAGATGCCATGCGACCACAGTCTTGTATCTTGCAATCATTTCTTGGTCTTGTCCCAATGGAGACTGCCCAGCAGACTATCTGGGCTGGGCTGCACAAAAGGAGAAATGTTCTCAGACTGGCTCCAGATCACAGGGTGGAGCTCAGGAGGGTCTCTCAAGATAGGGGGACAGGCCAGGGCTTAGCACAGGGATCTTGGTGAGATCTCATAAAGCACAGGACCAGGCTCAAATCTTTGGGATCTCTTGTGCTCAAAGAGTCCCTCGGAAAGTTACAACTCCCCTCCCAGCATCTGCCTTGGCCATTCACCTCAAAAGTCTTGGCCCAACATGTAACCAGGACCTCTCAGGGGAAGCAAAGAGGTGTTTCAACCCTTCATCCCCAAAGAAAGTAGTCTGGGAGTCAGAAGACCTAGCTACAGAATTATTGGAAGATTTTAGATAAGTCCTTTGTCCTGCCCTAGCCTCAGTTTCCCCATCTATACATATGGAGTGGACTCACTGTGCTGGAAGACCCTTGGGGCACTGTGTCTCCAATTTCCCCTAGAGTTGGACTTTGGCTAGAGAGAGGAGGCTGGTGGGCCCAGGGCAGGGGTACAGCTGGGGGCCAGAGATGCAGCACAGAGGGGAGGGGGCAGTAGGTGGTGGCTCCCCGGGGAAGCTGGCGGCCTCCGGTTTCCGGCCAGCCCAGCCATCCGCTGGCCCATCTGGAATCACTTAGCCCCTACCACCATTAACCCTTGGTGGGCACCAGGACTGTTACTCCTGCTTTCAACTGAGACATGGGTGGGAGATGCAAAGTTTTGTGGAGCACTACTGGGCGCTTGTCCAGGGCAAGACAATAGAAACAGAAGTGTCACTACTGGGAGGGCAAATTCTGGAGCCAGATACAGAGCTAGGTACAAATCCCAGTGTCTCCAGTGCTAAGCTGTGTGACCTTGGGCAAGTCACTTAAACTCCTGGGCCTCAGTTTCCACCTGTGGAAAATAAAGAGAATTCAAAAACTGATTCATAAGACTTCTGAGATTTTTAATGAATTCAAGTGCTTGGTACAATGGCTGAAGTGTAATTACTGGAATAGTGAGTTTCCCTCTTGTGAGCAGCATTCAGTCACTGTGTGCCTCTCAGCCAAGCCTTCCCTTCTCTGGGCCTCCGTTTCCCCTTGTGCACTCTGAAGGAACGAATAATACTCAGGCACATGAGCAGAGCATCATGTCACACTCGGGTGGTCAATTTGGCCTCCAGCCCCACTGTGAGCAGGACAAGCCATGGGCATTCTCCCATCTGTCCAGATCCTGGGAGCCCAGTTTGGCCTCAGACAATCCTACCTTGAGGAAGGCTGCACAGAGAGTGGTGGGCAGAACATGGAGTATGAGGAGTCCTGCCTGAGGGGAGGACTCCTCATACTGGGATCAGGGGAAGGGATAAGGAGGAGCTCTGGGCCTTGGGGTTCAGCACTGTCCCTCCCCACAGCATGGTGGCACACTCAAGGGTTAAGTGTCTGCACTCTGATGTCAATACATCCAACCCAGCTTTGCCACTGCCTAGCTGTATGACAGTTATCTTACCTGAGCTCTCTGACCCAACTGTTAAATGGGGACACATGTGCCCACCTCCCAGGGTTGTGGAGAGGCCTGAATAAATCATGTAACTAGTGTTTTGTGCAAGTCCTAGAGCAGAAAGTACCACAAAAGGTGCTGGATCTTCAGGTGTCACTGGGAGCTTCAGTCACAGAAGTTCTCCCCCCCACCCCCATCAGGGAAGGAGGTAAGCTTGTTCAAGCTGCCCATTTCACAGCTGAAGTGACTAAGGCCAGTGATGGAAAAAGCAGCTTGGGCAAGGCCATATGATGTGTCAGCCACAGACTGGGACTGGAACTGAGGCTTTCGTCTAGACTCTTAGCCCCATGCTCTTCCCCAAAGGAGGGAACCAGGCTGAACAGCCCCCCTGCCAAGACCCCCACCCACCCACGCTTGTCAGAACTGGAAGCAGCAGCACTCAGTGGGGTGGGAGGAGGGGGCCGGAAAGGGAGCCTGAGTGGGAGAATTCCCAGTAGGCCTGCTCAGCACTCACTTAGGCAGGGCCAGCGGCCACCACATCTGGCTCTCCCACGCTCCCTTGTGCTCCCCAGGCTGGGGGGGGAGGGGGACTGAGGAGGAAGCAGCACACATGTCCCTGGCATCCACAAAGTCATCTTGGATGTTAGAGCTAGAAGGGTCCTAAGGGGTGTGTCCACTGTGCAAGCATGGAAACTGAGGCCCAGAGAGTGGAGGGGGCCTTGCTTGAGGTTTAGGGGGTGGGTGGCCTGGAATACCGGAATCCTGATCCCCAGATCAGTGTCCTTTCACCCACTCATGCCCTGAGCAAAGCAGGTAGGGTAGATCCTTGTGCCTGTGGCTGCATGGTGGCTATCCCAGTGGGGGTGGGGTGGGGCTGTGGGTGGCCTTTGGACTACAATCCCTCCCTGGATCCTAGGATTCCTCCTATTACCAGACTGTAGCCACCCAGGTCTTCCAGGATCCTAGGAGATGAGGACTTTAAGACAGTCCATTCAGCCTCTCCCTAGCCCCCTGCTGGGTCCCTTTCTGCCCAGAACCTCAGGAAACTGGGTCATGTCCTTCTGTTACCCACAGATGGCTCAAGAACACCAGCAGAACAGGGCCTTTGGAAGTCACATATCTTACCCTTACCAGACACGCTGGCTCCTAAGGTCCAGAGAAGGCCAGAACCTGCTTGAGACCACACAGCAGGTGTGGGATGGGGGCAATAGGATTCTAACACCCAGGCTGCTCTGTTTCTCCAGCCATCCATGCAACAGAAGTTAAGTAAGCATCTACTGTGTGCTCTGTCCTTAGAGATTGCAAGCCAACACAGAGGAAACCACAAATTAATAACATCTAGTTGTAACCGTGATGGGAGACAGAGAATCATGGGCTGGTAGATGGGGGATCTTGCCCAAATAGAGTAAGGTTTTTCCGGGGAAGAAACATTTCACCTGAGACCTGAGGTTGTGAGGCAATACACATGCAGAAGTGAGAACAGTGCTTGAGGCAGAGGGAACAGCATATGCAAAAGCTTGGAGGCCAGAATGAGCTTGGCATATTTGAACATAGAGTAGAGAATACTCGAGGCACCAAGAGTGGGCAGGGTGAGGTATGAAGCTAGAGAGGCAGTTAGGGGCCCAGTATCAGGGGCTGGTGGGCCTGAGAATGAGTCTGGGTTTTATCCTGATGGTTGGTAAGGTCCTCTGTGGGGCTTTAAAAAGGGGACTTACGAGGCCAAGACACGGTGGTGCCCTATGGAGGATGGACTAAAGGGATGGGAAGGGGGTGGGAGGTGAGGCAGGGGGCTAATGGAGTCTGCTGTGGTCAGTTGTAGACTGAATGCTGCTCACATGTCCTGCCACACTTCCCTCAACTCCTTTCCCATGTGAAAGGCTGCAGAAATTCATCCCATCAGGGAATTTGGGCTTCTGGTTCCCCAGTCTGTGCTTGACTACTAACTCATGGGTGACCCTTTTTTCCTTCCCTGGCTTCCATAACTCCTCTGCACAATGGGTCAGACACATTGATCCTCCTATAAGGACATTCTGTGCCCTGGGCCTCTGGATCTATCATCCTCCCTGCTCCCCAAGGGTCTATATGTATGGGGACTGTCATTTAATACATCTCTTTTTCCCCAGGAGTAATCAGTGGTATTTGAATTTTTCCTCCAGTAGTACCCTGAAATGCGAGCAGGTGGCGCTCCAGCCCCTAGCCTAGAGGTGGTTCTCAACCTTCCTAATGCCGCGATCTATTTTCATTGTTACAAAGGGCTCGCAACCCACAGGCTGAGAACCGAAAGATGCCCGGAAGAGAGAGGTTTGGAAGGCACAGATGCCTCACAAGAGCCCCCAGGACCCATTTGTGAGCCTCACCTGCTTCCTGCCTGGAGGTAGGCAGAAATTACCCTCCCTTCTGAGGTGGAAGCAGAGACTCAGGGAGGGCAGTTAACTTGCCCGAGATCACAGAGTGAGGTTGAGGTTTGGCTAGGACTGACCTGGGAATCCAAAGCCCTTGTACTAGAGTCTACAGAGAACTTTAAGCTAGTGGTGGGGGTCTAGGAGGCCTAAAGCTTGACCCTGGTGCCTATCCAGGTGCCCGGCTTCTGTTAAGCAAACTATTTCCAACAGAAAGCTGAGCCCAGAACATTTTCTCATCCAGGGCCATAAAGCTGATTTAAAAACCAAGTTATCACTAAGATCTTTATGAGGCCATCAGCTCTATGCCCCACCCCAGGGAGGCCCTGGCTGGGTGTGTGAGAGCAGCCTGGAGGGAGGGCTTCCAGAAGGAAGAGGGGCCCACCTGGGAACCAGAGGAAGGAGGGGTCCAATAAACAACCACTCCCAGTGATAAGAGGCTGTCAGAGAGGAAGAGGCTGCCCACAGGACAGAGTGGACAGGGGCTCTCCACACACAGCACCACATCTGGACTAGTGTCTGAGGCAACCAGCCCCCAGTGGGCACATGGGGAGACTGAAGCCTAGGGGCTCAAGGTTACATGGCAAGTCAGAGGCAAAGGTGGGAGAGGACCTGCAATTTCAGACACCCAGCCTAGGATTTTTAAAAAAGGTTTCAGGCGGGAGCACTCTGAGGATGCCACATCAGAGTTGGCTTAGGACTCTGGTGGGTGGTCCATCTAGGGGTGAAGGCAAGGGGAGAAAAGAGGCTCTTTTGCATGAAAAAGCCTGAGGAGGAAGAGGAACCAGTTATTTGCTTAAGCAAAATCCTAGCTAATAAGTTGGGGGACAGAGAGGCTCATGATCCTCCATCCTCACAGGCAGGCTCAGGTGGAGAGGGAAGAAAAACTTCCAGATAGGCCACTGACTTCTGTGTGACCCCCTCTCAGAGCTCCAGCTTCTCCTTCTGCAAAATGGGGGTAACCATCAACTGTACCTCATTTTGTGCTGTTGTGAGGATGACCTGAGGTAACACATGTCAAGGGCTTGGCATGACACCAGGCACTGAGTAAATGCTCCATAAAATAGCCATGCTATTATTGTTATTGTTATTCCAGCACAAACCCTGCAAGCTCAGAGAGATGAAGTGAGAAGGCACTGAGCTAGAAGTCAGTAAGCCTGGGATGGGGGGAGCCCACAGGAATGGTGGACGCCACTTCCGGATGTGTCAGTAGAGTGGGAGCTACATCCACTCCAGGAGAGCACAATACTGAGGGGACCACAGAGCAGTGGGGGTGGCTCCTCAGGCTCCCTGGCTTTGCCTATTGTCTGATCAGGAAAATAGTCCTCTGCTCAGAAAGTCCCCTGTTGCTTTGGCTACCACCTCTCAGGCATCATCTAAGTCTTGGCCATCAGATTCTCCATATTTCTTGGACCCCTATCCAGCTTCCTTGGTGCTGTCAGGCTCCCTGCCTCTCCTCAGGTTCGTGGAGTGCACACCAGCTACAGCCGTCTTTCCACCATCCTGCTCTACAACCTTAGATCCTAAATAATAACTTCCCACAGCCCTCATGGGACCTGGCCCACCAGACCTGGCCCTGTCCCTCACCAGACTCACCTCCTGCCCCTTCCCCTCGAGACTGGTCTTTCAGCACTAGGGGAGCATGTCCCCTCTGGCCTTAGGGCCTCTGTTCATACTGACCTTTGGCCCCCAATGCCCTTCCCCACTCCCTGTGCCTTGACTCACATGTCCCTGTCACTTCCTCCTGAAACTTTTCTGCTCCTCCCTCTGGGCCAAATCTTCTTATTCCTGGCCCTTGTATTTTACCTTTATTTGTGATTATTTGGTTCAAATTTGTCAAACCCCTCAGCCCCTAAGTGCAAACACCACAAGGGCAAGACTTCATCCCATACCTGACACAGTGTCAACACAGAAGGTATCTTAAGAATGTATTTCTCAGCCAGCCAGCGTGGTGGCTCACGCCCACTGAGCCCAGCACTGTGGAAGGCTGAGGAGGGAGAGCTCAGGAGTTTGAGACTTGCCTGAGAGACAGTGAGACCTCCCCAACTCCTAAAAAATGGAAAAACCCAGCCAGGTGCCACAGTGAGCACCTGTAACCCCAGCGGCTTCTAGAGGCTGAGGCAGTGGGATGCCCACAGCCCAAGTCTGAGGTTGCAGTGAGCTATGATGCCATTGCACTCTGCTCAGGGGTCCCCCATAGGGTAGGATTTTGTCTCAACAACAACAAAAAAGGCAAAGAAATACAAATAAAAAATAAGCAAGGAAATTTTAAAAAAGAAATGTATTTGTCAAATGAATTAATATATAACCAAATGAATTTTTATACCTATTCTCAACCTTTAAGCCTACCATCTAGGTCTGATTTAGCATACTCTTGGAATTAGAGGGCACTTAGAGAGCACCAACCTCCTCTCAGGGTAGGCATCCTTTTCATAGCTTTCTTAACTGGAGACTAACCTCCAGCAGTCACTTACACACCTTCTGTGATGGTGAGCTCACTCTCTCTCATAAGAGCCCATTTCATGATGGATGGTCCTTCAGAGAGCACTTTATTATACACGAGTGGGTTGAAATACCTGCCCACTTTCTCTCTTAGGTCCCAGCCCAGTCCTGTCCCCGTACCAAACTCAGACCACACCCCAGGTCTTCTCCAGTCTGAGCAATCCCAGTTACTTCAGTTCAGAGTGGAGTTGAGTCATCTCGGTTTTTTCTCCCTCCTGTGTATGCTCAATTTCTCACTGGCCGCTTGAAAGGTTGGGTCCTGAGCAGAGCCCGGAACTCCAGATGACTTCTGAGAAAGACTTCACCTCCATGTCCACTTCCTGACTTGGGAAAGGGGGGTCCTCTGTGCTGAGCAGACATCTGCTTGCTCATCCATGTCAGGTTTTCTTCCAAGTGACTGACACCCAGCACAGCTGTGTGCTCCTCCAAGGAAGCCAAGTGCTCATCCCTGTCAGCAACAATCCAGGCATCCCTTTCCCCCTCCCTCTAGCAGCCTTCATTTTGCTACATACATTAGGTGTGACCACCTTTCCCTTCTGGGCCTCAATGCTTCTGTTGGTATAATGGACAGAGTTCCCCTGAGCAGGAAGGTGAGCTCTGGGCTTAGTGAGTCTCCAGCTCTGTTACATTATCGATCAGAACCCCAGAAGAACAAAATTCTGACCAGGAGCAGCTTCGTGGGCAGGTCACCCAGTGTTCAGAAGGGCCCCATGCTTGGTTGAATGCTCTGTCACCATCTTGAAATTCTTCATTGTTTTTTAATAAGGGACTTTTATATTCATTTTGCAATGGGCCCTGCAAAGTACATTCTGATCCTGAAAAATCTCCCTAACTCTGAGATGATGCTGACCAACCCCAATAAGTATGGGGACCCAAGAAAGAGACAGATAAGGCCCTGATTCTGCCTTCCTTTTGGGGGCTGCACATCTCTGCACATAGAGGGGGACAGAAAATGTCAGAAAGATCAAATTCCAGGGAGGGCTTCTGCATAGCACCTACAGGAAAGGAACCCCCAGGCTTCCTGACCCAGAGCCCTGTCCTTCATGAAACCTTCCCCAATCCCTCAGCTTTGCTCCCCTCAACTGTTCCCTGACCCCACCCCCATCACTGTAAAATGTCTGCCAGTCCTTAATGGGGGTGGCACATATGATGCATTTAAAATACCAAGGGGTTCTCAGCTACAATAAATGGACCAGGGCTTTAGGATCCTGATTCACACAAACCAATTGCTAAAAATTAACTGGAGTACTTGTATATAAACTGTGCGTATTACCTAAAACCAAGGAATTTCTATTAACTTGTTAGATGTGATAATGACATATTACGTAAGAAAATGGCCATGTGTTTTAGAGATGCATGCTGAAGTATGCAGGGGTAAAATGACATGATGTCTGCAATTTGTTTTAAAGTGCTTTACAAGAAGGAGATGATGAAGTAAATGTGACAAAATCCCGGTAATGGTTGAAGCTGGGTGATGGGAATATGTACTTATAGGGGTTCATTATACAATTCTACTTTTGCTATGTTGGAACCTCTCAATTAAAAGCGGGGGCAAAAAGGGTGTCTCCAAGAGAATTTGGGGAAGGTTTTCTGTAATGTTCCCAGAAGACTTCCCTACAGCGTGCCTTTGAGTAGCTTTCTCTAGAGAGCCACCTCAGTCGAACCCCGCCCAATTGCATGCGGACTCATGTATGTGCATATGTGCATTTCCTCAGGGGGAAACATCCACCGCTTTCATGACTAGAGGGGTCGTGACCCCTGCTCCTCAAAAGATTAAGGACCCACTACCTTACAGATGGGAACCCTGTTTGAAGTCTGTGTTGCCCCCCTCACCCCAAGTTGGTCGCTACAGAGTGCGCCACAAACCCCGGGTGTGGCTGTGTGACCCGCACTTGGGGTCGCTCTGCTTGTGAGACCGTTTCTCCACCTGCAAAGTGAGGTCGTGGAACAGTTCACACCGCCACGGGAAGGACGAGGTGTTGGGGCCGCAAGGTCGCCCGCCCGCTCTCAAACGATTCCCACACGTGGCGTTGCCAGGACCCTGGTCCGGGACGCGCTCCCACCCCCTCCAGGTCCCGGCCTGTGCACTTCCCGCTCGGGGCAGCAATTTGTTTCCTTTTGAACCCCCCGCCCCCGACGGGTTTCCCCCTTTGATTCTTGGCCCGGAGGCTTCGCCCCGCTTTGAAATGCAAACCCGCCTCGGCTGGGGCAGCGGGCGGCTGCGAGCTATAAAAGGCCTGGGTGGGGCAGGCTCGGCGGCCGGGCGGCGGGTTCAGGTGAGCAGTCGCGCGTCGTCGGGGCGGCCGGCAGCGGCTGCTCCAGGGCCCAGCATGCGCGGGGAGCCCCGCGGCCACCATGTATGTGGGCTATGTGCTGGACAAGGATTCTCCCGTGTACCCCGGCCCAGCCAGGCCCGCGAGTCTCGGCCTGGGCCCTCAAGCCTACGGCCCCCCGGCCCCGCCCCCCGCGGCCCCGCAGTACCCCGACTTCACCGGCTACTCTCATGTGGAGCCGGCTCCCGCGCCCCCCACGGCCTGGGGCACGCCCTTCCCTGCGCCCAAGGACGACTGGGCAACCGCCTATGGCCCGGGACCCGCAGCCCCTGCCGCCAACCCAGCTTCGCTGGCGTTCGGGCCCCCTCCGGACTTTAGCCCGGTGCCCGCGCCCCCTGGGCCTGGCCCGGGCCTCCTGGCACAGCCCCTCGGTGGCCCAGGCTCACCGTCCTCGCCTGGAGCGCAGAGGCGGACGCCCTACGAGTGGATGCGGCGCAGCGTGGTGGCTGGAGGTGGCGGTGGCAGTGGTAAGGACCCCTCTCTAGCCCTCCGCCTCTGGACGGTTCTCCTGCCACCGCAGGTGCTGGTGCCCGGCCTAGGTCGACCTTGTCTGACCTCTGCTCTGGCCCTGCGTGGGTTTCTGGGGATGTGACCGTCCTGACCACTCGTGTACTGTTCTCTCACCTTCCCATTTCTAAGTCTCAGCCTCTTGGAGCTTTAAAAAGCACAACCTAACCCTCTTTCTGGACAGATAGGGAAACTGAGACCCCTGCAAAATGAGGAAATGTGGCTTGCAGTTCGCCTGCAAGGCCAGACCTAGGAGGCAGGTCCCCATACTTGTAGCCCAGAACTCTTTTAGCAACACTGACCCTGGTGGTCTTCATGCACTTCTACTCCTAATCCAACCCCCCAAGCAAAGGCAGCAGTTCCTCCCCAGAAGGGGGATCCACTGACTATGTGAACATGGGCAGGTCACTTTCCTTTTTAGGCCTGACTCTCCCATCGCACATTAAAGAGACCAGTGGGTCATTTCCTTTGGGCTGAAAAAAAGTCCTTTTGGGTTAGATTAGGGCAAGGGGTCCCTACCTTACCTCACAGGGCCCTCCCTGAACTCTTGACCCTGGGGGGGAGGGGCTGAGCAGTTGGGAAGGTGCCTACTGTTTGGCTCCTGAGCCTGTGAACCTCCTGCCCCCAGGCAGGCCTCTCTGATCCACCCTCTTCAAAGGCAGGGGAGGGGGCAGGACAAAGGCTCAGCTTTAATGAGGGGCAACCTGACCTCCTTTATGGGTCCCCCCTTTGTCATGTAACAGGCTGGGTCTTGGCTCAGTAGTGACTCCTGTTGGCAGCAAAGTGAACATGATTCTCCATTGTCAGGACTGTGTCGGGCCTGTCCTGACAAAGGCCACCTGGCCTTGGGGGTGGGAAGCTGGCCTGCCCACCCTTTGATGTCCAGCCCCTCCTCCCCCTCCCCCAGCTGGGAGTAAGCCTGGGACTTCCCCACCTCTCTTAACCCCCATCTCCCCCTCACACCCAGCCTTCCTCCAGGACAGATGCTGGGCAGGGCTTGGTCAATAGCTACAGGTTCTGGCTATAATCACACACTCTTCTTGGAAGTCCCAGGGATATATAGAACCTCCTACTTGCCTCCAGAGAGATATAGATGACCAGGCTGTGCCACTTGTTTCTGTGGCCCTGATTAAATAATGTTACCAAACACTAATGGACCAGGTACTGACCTAAAATCTTGCATATATTAACTCATTTAGTTCTTCTAACATCACAGGAAGTGCTTTTATCACCCCCTTTTTTAAGATAAAGAAACTATGGCTTGAACAGGTTAGATACTGCCCAAGACTGTGTAACCAGTAACTGATGGGGCTGGGACTTGAACCCACACAGACAGAGTACCATGCCTGTGCTCTAATCCACAACAGTTAGATCAGTCATCTTTTCTGGGTCTCCGTTTTAGTGTCTGTGAGATGAGAGGAAAGTGCAGTGGTTTGTACCTTTGTTTGAGGGTACAAAAGGACTCCTCTGAAAAAAATCTGATGCAGAGTACAAATCTCCCTATTAAAAAAAAAAGTCACTGGCTTGGCGCCTGTGACTCAAGCGGCTGAGGCAACAGCCACATACACCTGAGCTGGCAGGTTTGAATCCATCCCAGGCCTGCCAAACAACAATGACGGGTGCAACCAAAAAATAGCCAGGTGTTGTGGCGGCACCTATAGTCCCAGCTATTTGGGAGGCTGAGGCAGGAGAATCGCTTGAGCCCAGGAGTTGGAGGTTGCTGTGAGCTGTGATGCCACAGCATTCTCCCCAGGGCGACAGCTTGAGGCTCTGTCTCAAAAAAAAAAAAAAAGTCGCAACATTGGATGGGCATTTTCAGGGGTTCTGGAGACCACTGGAAGCTTTATTTGTAAATCTCTGCATTAGATTCTATGAGAGGAGGTGGGAGGAGGTGTGGACCCTTGGGGTCCTGCAGTTCTAGGTCTGCCATGGTCTGGAGAAGGAAGCCTGCCTCTCTTGCTCTTCTGTTCTACTTGCCACTTCCTGCTGATCAGGTGACTTTGGAGATGGACAGGGAGGTGCTCCATGGGTAGGGACTTGGAGAGAGGCCAATGGGGATCAGAGAACTATTGGAAGCTTGAGGGAGCTTCGAGGCTGTGCATTATCGGACAAATCACTTTGTCTCTCTGGGCATGAGAGCTGCCAAACCCACCTTACCCTGTGGTCTCAAGAGTCATACATAAACTGTTATTTGCAGGTAGATGGGCATGAGTGACTGTGCCCAAAGGCAAAAGCATTTCTCCTTTTGCTGTCACAAAGTGGAGGTAAGAGCCAAGGGGGGGTTAGGGGTCCTGAGACTCCAGGGACAGAGCTGCCCTACCTTGCCAAGGATTCAGAACCTTCTTGAGGCCAGAGCTGCTGCTGCCTGTCTCCTGGGGGCATCTGATACTCACAGATGCTCCTGAAGCCGGGGCAGAATTGGGGTAGGTCACAGGTTCACCTTGAGAGAGGCCAAAGCCCTCCCTTCTTTGGCTTCAGTTTCTCCTTCTGGACATTGAAGGCACAGGATTTCCAGGGCTGGTTGTCCGGGACAGCTGAGGGAAAGTCATTGCTGCTGCCACCTTCCTAGTCCTCCTCCCCCAAGCTGGCCACTAGGTCTTCAGCCTGCCACCCTTCTCCACCAGCCCTTTCCCCTGCTTCCCTGCCCCACTGAGCCTCTATTGTTACAAAATATCCAACTGGATAGTTAGATATAGGCATACAGATGGGGAGACTGAGGTCTAGAGACTGTTAAGGAATGTTCCAGTTTCACATAAGTGGAGGGTGAGCTGAGACAGATGCCAGATGGATGTGTTAAAATTTTCTTGTGGCTTCCTATCATCTTAGGATGAACTCTGCACTCTTTCCTGAGGTCTCCAAGACTGTACAGTATCAACACCTGGCCCCTGATGGCTTCCCCGGCCTCACTCCAGGCTGTTCTCCCTTTGGCCTCCAAGCTACAGCCAGTCCAGCCTTCTTTTAATTCCTCAGACCTCCCAAGTCCTACTTCAGGGCTTATGCATGTGCTGTTTCCTCTTCCAGGAATGCTCTTTGCCCTGATTCTTTGCAAGCCTGGTTCCTTCTTACCCTTGAGGCTTAGCTTAATGGTCACCTCCTCCTAGCAGCCCTCCATGATCCTCTAAAGTAGACTCCCTTTATACTCATGGATAATCTGTGTTTGCTTCAGAGCACTACCCCCAATTCCAGTTCACTCACTTACTTACCTAAATGTGTGCCTGTACATTGTCCATTCTAGTGAGGTCCAAGCTGTGTCTGTTTGACCCACCACTTTATCCTGGGGACCCGGTTCAGTGTGTGACATTTAGTAGGTGCTCAGACATTCTGTTGAATGAACGAACAGGGCAAGCATAAGGGAGAAAAGACATCTCTGGGAGTAAAAGGGGAGGGGGAGATCTTGGATCTGACACAGGTTTCTGAGGTCCCAGCCCTGAGCTTGGGACATGCAACTCTCTAGGCAAGCAGTGTCAGCCAACAGGGGTACTCTATCCCCACTTGGACAGTACCCCCAACTCACTTGGAGAACTGGTGACCTGAGGCTGGTGAGCTCCAACTTTATTCTAAGGAGAGAGTGGTGACAATGGGAAAAATGAAGAAGTTTTGGGGCTTCTGTCACTCTTCAATCCATAAACAAAATATTAATCCATTCCGAGCAATTAATATCACTTGGCTGACGCTGGGAGTGGAAATGACGAGAAGGGGTTCTACTTTTTGTCTTCTCTCTTTGCATCTATAAACATCAGCATTTTCACTAGGAGGATTATAAATCATCCTTCTCTGGAAGGCTTAGCCTCTAGTTCCTTGTGAATGCACAGTGACAGTACTGCACAAGTCAATGGCCACTGGGGTGGCTAAGGTCTCACAGGACTGGGGAGATGTTCACTCAAATGATGTGACTGTTGTGGGATTTAGGACTCCTTCAGCTTTCAGATGAGGGAAACTCAGGCCCATGAAGGCAGTGAACACCCTCTCCCCTTCCCATTCCAGGCCCTCTCCTTTGGGCCATTGCCATAGCCACCTTGAAGCAGCCTCTCTGATGCCCTTAGCTGTCTTCTAAACCACTGCCATATTTGCCTTTTTCTTTTTTTTTTTTTTTGAGACAGAGCCTCAAGCTTTCCCCCTGGGTAGAGTGCCATGGCATCACGCTCACAGCAACCTCCAACTTCTGGGCTCAAGCGAGTCTCCTGCCTCAGCCTCCCAAGCAGCTGGGACCACAGGCGCCCGCCACAACGCCCAGCCATTTTTTGGTTGCAGCCATCATTGTTGTTTGGCAGGCCCGGGCTGGGGATTCGAACCCGCCACCTTAGGTATATGTGGCTGGCGCCTTAGCCGGTTGAGCTATAG
>CAUYTI010078614.1:0-43170 GCA_963575145.1 Galago senegalensis
GAGTCTCTTGCCTCCGCCTCCCAAGTAGCTGGGACCACAGGTGCCCGCCACAACGCCCGGCTATTTTTTGGTTGCAGCCGTCATTGTTGTTTGGCAGGTCCGGGCTGGGGATTTGAACCCGCCACCTTAGGTGTATGTGGCTGGCGTCTTAGCCGGTTGAGCCACAGGTGCCGAGCCAGTGTTCAGGTTCTTGATGACTAGAATAGTTTCCATGAGGAGAAGGGAAATCTATGAGTGTGTTTTTAGCCAATGAAGACTTTCTTTTTGATACTCACACTCCAAACAAAAATGTATTAACTTCTTACCATGAGTCAGCTGTAGCAGGTCTGAACACCTAGGTACACCAGCCAGTAAAACAGATACGTGCCCATTAAGAGGTCATCAGCTAGTAGGAAAGACAGATGCTATGTAAACAATTGGGCGATTTTCTTTTTTTAAGGGTAGTCAAGTGAAGCAGTGAGAGCGGAGAAGGAACAAAGGAATCTGTAGCTGGTTCTAATCAATTAGTTGTAAACATCACTGCCCTCAGATCGGCCTTTTTTCTTTTTTAGAGATAGAGTCTCACTATATTACTCAGGTTGGTCTCCAAATTCTGGCCTCAATTGATCCTTCTGCCTTGGCCTCCCAAAGTGCTGGGATTACAGGCATCAACCACCTCACCCAGCTATCGGCAAAATGTAATGTGTCCTATTTCTGTCTCATAGCAGATTGTATTTTCCAAAGATGGCTACACCAGCGTGTATCTCACTCAATATGCTCTCTTTCATGTGGCTGATACCTCTCCATTGAGATGTGGGGTCTTTATTCTCTTTCCTGGAAATGGGATGGACTGGGCTTTGTAACTGCTTTGATCCACAGAACGTTGTAGAAGTGACATTGCGTAACCTTTTTTTAAGACAGTCTCAAGCTATTGCCCTCAGTAGAATGCCGTGGCATCACAGCTCACAGAAACCTCCAACTCTTGGGCTCAAGTGATTCTCTTGCCTCAGCCTCCCAAGTAGCTGGGACCACAGGTGCCTGGCACAACGCCTGGCTATTTTGTTATTTTAGCAGGCCCTGGACTGGGTTTGAACCCACCAGCCCTGGCAGCCCTGGTGTATGTAGCTGGCACCTTACCCACTGAGCTTCATGGGCACCAACTGACATTGAGTAACTTCTAAGTCCATAAAAATTTCCACAAATTTTTCTTTCCCGTTCTCTCGTCCCCTTTGGAAGGGGAGAGTCATTCTGTTGGAAAGCCCCAGACCACATGGAGAGGCCATATCTTCTAGCCAACAACTCCAGCTAAGGTCTCAGCCAACAGATAGCGTCAACTCCTGTGAGTGAGCTGATCTTCAGAAGACCCTTCCTCAAGCCTTTGACCCTCCCAGCTGAGTCCCCAGACACCACAAAGCGCAGAGAGTCCATCTCCTTTGCACCCTGTCAAAGGTGCAAAGGACTTTCCTTGCGGAAAAGAATAGTGAACTTGAAATAAAGTGGGTGGAATACATTCCCATCCCTGTCCCCCTCATAGCTGTTGACACTCACTGTGTGAACTTGGGTATGTCATTTCCCATCTCTTGGTTCTTAATCTTCCCAGGTACCAAACACGGGAATGGGGCTGGATCACTTCTAAAACCCCGGAAAGCGTGAAAATTCTAACAACAGAGACTCTTTATGGAATGACCCTATTAAAACCATGTCAATTGATAATGGCACGAGGTGAACTTTTTAATTGAAATTTTTGATTTTTTGTTTTATCTTTCTAGGAGGTGAACTCAACTAAAGCCATTAGAGAAGCAAAAGGACTCCTCTAATGCATAATTCATGAAAGGAGAGTGGGTTTGACCTAGCAGGTCACCGGGAATAAAAATGCCATAAAAATAAAATATGTTATCTCTCCCCTTCTGCCACCCCCATCCCTTACACTAGCTAATGGAAGAGAAAGAGTGAATTAAACTGGAGTTCAGGTCAAGGTTTAGTTGATTTATTCCAGAATGGTCATTTCCTCCAGCCCTGGGTAACAATAGACATTGCAGATGTTCAGGGTTTTGTCCCCACCCTGGGGTCCCCTGTCCTGAGTGATAAGGTCTCTTCTCTTTCCCTAGGGAGATGACCTCACCTTCTAATGGCCTGCCCAATTAGGAAGCATATGAGCCTGGCAGAAGACACCTTGTCCGCTTCAAAAGCTTTGGGGAAATTCCCCATGGGGCCAACCTGTTTCACAGAGGCAAAGGGAAAAAGAGTTGACAGCCTGTAATTAGTATAATAACCTGTTCAGATTCCACCTGCCTGTGATTTCCCCAGCTTGTTCATCCATTCATGTATTCATTCACTCAGGCAACAAATATTTACAGAGCAGCTGTGATGTGTAAGCCCTGGTGATACGACAGGTCCCCCAGAAGGAGCTAACGACTTGTGTGCAAGCGATTGATTAAGGAATTGCTCCCAGGGGTGTCTGGTAGGGAGTGAGGGGGGAGCAGGCCAGGGAAGGGAAGTTACTAAGTGAAGCTTGATTTCAAGCAAAGTCCAGGCCTCGGCCTGATCCTGCAGGAGCTCTGGAGTGTAAAGTGTACCTCAGAATCTGTCCCAATTTAAAGCAAAGGAGCTGGCTTTCAGACTTCTGCACCAGACAGCTATTAGTAAGGGCTTCTTCCCTGCTGGGAATGCACATGCTAGGCAATTCTGACGGTGCTCAGGCCGGCCAAGTGGCTCCAGTAGCCTGTGGACAGTCCTTCACAAAAAGCCACAGGTGCAAGCTAGTATAACAGAAGTGAAACAACACAGAAGCGGGGCAGATGTTTTCTACTCTGCCATCTTTGCTCTGTTTACAGTATCTTGCCTTATGGTTGCTAAGATGGCTGCAGCTGCTCCAAACATACCATCCTCTTCCAATAATCTCTAAGGGCAAGAGCAACTGGCAGGGAGATACCCCCACCCCTAAAGATCTGACTCATCAGGGAGAAAATTTCTCCAGAGGCTTCCAGGATACTTTGCATCATACTCTATTTGTCAGAAGAGCCAATGCACACTTTAAAGTCAATCACCTGATTCAAAAGAGACAGGATGACCATGAGTGACTTCTGGGATTGAGGACTGAGCATCTTGCCCACTCAGCTGATGCTTGATGGGTTCTTGCTAGTGAGGAAGTAGGGAGGGATGGCTTTTGGGTGAGCAATGACCCATGCGTGCCACACTGGCCAATCAGAGCACCATGCTACCTGAGCTACAGTGATTGGTTCAGGGATGGGCACATTATTAAAGCCAAGCCAATCAGAGTTAAACTGAGAATTTTGCTGTAGTCACCAGGATGAAGAGCTTACTCTTTCCTGAAAGCCTCTGAGGCAGGAGCTACATACCATATTGACACCATGAAGACCCTGAGAGTAAAGCCAAAACCAAGAGGAAAGTGAAGTGTCTGCAAGAGAGGGAGAGAGATCAAATTTATTATTAGTTTTTCGTACCCTTTGTTACAAATTTTGATGACTAATTTAGAATCCCTGCATCCAGCCTCTCCTGAGACCAACTCCAAGCTTGGGCAGAAAAAAAGTCTCTTTTTCTTAATTAAGCTTGAGTTATGTCTTCTGTTCCTTGCAACCAAAGGATTCTTAAGGGATGTAAGTGGTGAACAAAACAGTCTCCATCCTTATGCATTTCACAGTTAAATTTGAGAGGCAAGTCCTAGACAAAGTATCACAAGTATAATCTGGGCTGCAAAGGCCAAGTGCAGGAACTCATAGACCACATCAATAAAGGGGCCAGCCTGGTTTCGGGGTCTGAGACATCTCCCTGGAGAAACATGGTTCAAGCTTGAAGTGGAAAAGGCTGCTTCCCAGCATTAGACCGTGGCATTCCCCATGGCTTCACAGTCATAGCAGGGGACAGGCACTCGCTCTGGGAGCCCCCACTGTTTCCTTAGGACTGTGCCACTATCCTGCAGGTCTCAGTACTCTCCAATAGACCCCTCGCTCTTTCATCCATTCTTCCAACACTCTAATTTGTTCAAAAGCTGCCAAGAATGATTAGATTTTTTTCCCACACTCCTGTAAAAGCCTTTAGTTCTGGAGAAAGACTGTGATTTCTTTCATGTACGGGAGTGTTTTCTTTTCTTCTTAATTTCTTCACTCCCTGTATAAACTGGAGCGGTCAGATCAGGTCTTGGGATAGGGGAGAGACAGAAAGCACTCCCAACCAGGTGCAGGCGGCCCGTGCGGCTGGGCGGTACTGCCAGTGGAGTTCTCCAGGAAGCACAGACCTCACACCTCCCCAGAGAGAAAAACCACTGGCCGCTCTGTTCTAACCTTGCCCAGGGATGTTTGTTCTCTGCTTCATTCACTGACTCAAGAGGGAGAAGAACTCTAGGTCCAAACCTCGCAATGCCACTCTTTTCCTAACTACATGGTCTCAAGAAAGCCCTGTAAGCCTCAGTTTCCTCGCTACAAAATGGAAGTAATCAATTTTGAGCCTTACCCGCCTCAGAGGGTTTGGGAGTATGGAAGGCAATGCCGTGAGTGAATTGGCAGTGAACACACTCTACTAGTCCATCATGGTCTGTAGTCTTAGACCTTCACCTGACTCACTCTCCAGGCCCAAGCGCAGGGACCAAACCTCCCAGTTCTCTTCCCTTGTGGTCCACAACACCCACACCCCCATCTAGTGTCCACCACAATGGCTTCCAGAGCAGGTAGAGGACACCTGGCTAATAGGAAGGGTCACTGTCGTGCTTTGCCATCTTGGGTCAAAAGGTTTGTACTCGAGGGCTGACTGCTTCCATGCTGGACACTGACCAATCTGCTCCTTTGAGACCCAACTTCACCTTGATTCCAAAATTGCAGAGCTTCAGTGGGTCCTTGGAGCTTCACTGCTCTAGAAATGATCGTTTAGCCTGGGTGTGATGGTTCACGCCTGTAATCCTAGTGCTTTGGGAGGCCGAGGCGGGTGGATTCCTTGAGCTCAGGAGTTCAAGAGCAGCATGAACAAGAGCAATACTGTCCCTACTAAAAATAGAAAAACTAGCTGAGCATGGTGGTGGGCACCTATAGCTCTAGCTACTTGGGAGGCTGAGGCAGAGGATGGCTTGAACCCAGGAGTTTGAGGTTGCTGTGAGCTTCGATGCCATGGCACTCTCCACAAGGCAAAATAGTGATACTGTGTCTCAAAAAAAAAAAAAAAAAGAAAGAAAGAAAGAAAGAATCACCATCACCTTGTAATGTATATGAGTAATGCCCTTCAAAGCCAACTCCACCTATGTGGTACAAACAGGGCCCCTGGAATTATGCCACCCAGGGTAGGGCACCTGTCAGGTGATATTTGAACATAGTAACTCTACCAAGATTTGAAATCATCATTTGTGCTGGGAGGTGTCTTATCATGTGAGGACAGCCATGTGAAGCAGCACCATGTTAGTCTTTACAACTAGAGGTGGATGGTGGGGGCTGGTCCTGCAACCAGGTGGCTGGATGGCCATGAGCAATCATGGCCTCTGCTCTTCTCAAATGTCCCCAGCTTTCAAACTGTTTCCAAGGTTGTTTCGAGTCTCTAGAGAGAGGAAGGGGACTTGCAGGGGCCTCTGAACTCTTCACACATATTTCCCTTCTCCTGATTTCAGATAGAGCAGACCCACCTCTTACATTGTAGAAGTAGAATTCTGAATAAGAGTTTGTTCAAAAGATGGCTTTCAAGGAAAGAGAGGGCTTGGCACCTGTAGCTCAGTGGTTAGGACACCAGCCACGTACACCAAGGAAGGGGGGTTTGAACTGGGCCTGGGCCTGCTAAATGACAATGACAACTGCAACAAAAAAATAGCTGGGTCTTGTGGCAGGTGCATGTCCCAGCCACTTGTGAGGCTGAGGCAAGAGAATCACTTAAGCCCAAGAGATTGAGATTGCTGTGAGCTGTGATGCCATGGCACTCTACGGAGGAGAGAGACTTTGAGAAAGAAAGAAAGAAAGAAAGAAAGAAAGAAAGAAAGAAAGGAAGGAAGGAAGGAAGGAAGGAAGGAAGGAAGGAAGGAAGGAAGGAAGGAAGGAAGGGAGGGAAGGGAAAGAGAGAGAGGAAGGGGAAGGACGATTAGGCTAGTAGGTTGTCAAGTCCCATCTACTTTCTACATGTGACAACTTACCTACAGCTGAGAAACACAGATAACATATTTGGGCTAATGACTTCAAGGAGACATAGTTTTTTCATAGCTGATGTGGAGTAAAAGGATAAAGGAATCAGCTATTTCTTAATCCAAAACAATGCAAGTGTCTCTGAGATAAAAGATTAAAAGTAGCGGCACTTCACTGTAGAGCACACACACGGATTGCCTGAGGAGCTTGTCAAACATCCAAACTCCTGAGAGCCCGAGCTGTCCGGGCAGTGACAGCCAGTGCAGGCTTGGAGCCAACTACCAGAGCTGGAGTCCCCGCCACCACCCAGCAACTCTGTGACGGGAGCACACTGGTAACCTCCCTGTGCTCAGCTTTCTCATCAGTGAAATGGGTATAATTATGCACACATCTTAGGGTTTGTGAGGACTGCATGAGTTAGCGAATGGACAGCACTTAGAACAACAGCCAGCACATGGAAAGTGCTCAGTAAATGTGAGAAGCTGTGTTTTAACCAGTAGTCCTGGAGATTCCGATGCAGAAGCTACATGGGCCACATTTTGACAACCTCGATCCCATAGGATCATGGAGCGGCTTTCATAACCTCCAAGAGCCTCCTTCTCCTTTACAAGAAGTGAGTAAGGCACTTTTCTATCCACCATCTGCATGTCTGAAGAGGCAGTAGCTCTTTCTCTCTCAAGTGGGAATGGCTGGTTATTCCAATTAGACATGGACTACATGCTAATTAACCCCCCAAAATCAGAAAGGTCAGAGAGATGGAAAGAAAAAAAACTATAAATAATCCCCAAACCCAGAGAAAACAACTCATAATGTGCTGTTTCTATGCCTACACAGAGAGAAAGAAAGAGAGATTTTTTTTTTTACCTTAATCATCCTTTTCCCTTTAAAAAATGTGATAGCACTAGGAACATCTTTCCATGTCAATAAACATAGCCCTGTGACATTTATTTTAACGCTGCTCACTATTCCAAAGTGTGGACATAATATAATCTATTTAGCCAAACCCTAATCGTCAGAGGTTTAAATTATTTCTTTTCTTGCCAGACTGATAATTAACGATTCCAGGAACATCTGAGTCACATGTTCCCGTGACACCCTGCACGCTTCCTTCAGTAACAGGGAACACGTGTACACATCGCTCTATGTCGGCCTCTCCTGGAAGGCAGAAAGCCTTGTACCTGCCTCACCCCACCCCGCCACCCTCTGCATAACGGAATGGTTAGGAACCGTCAGGAGCTAATGCTCTCAGCCCTCTCTGCAGTTAGCTCTGCGAGTCTAGGCAGCTAATTAACCTCCAGAGGCTTGGGTTTTCTCCTCTACAAATGGTGATGTCGATGGTGGCATCACGCCACTCACTGAGCAAGTCACCCTGAGCAGCCTATGTTTACGTAACACGGGTGAAGTCTTAGCACGGTGCCTAGCACCTATTACATCTTAGTTGCTTACCAGGCATTTACCAAGTATTTAGCGAACTCACATGTAGGGTCTTAGTTCTTAAATTCATACACTTCTTTGATTCATACTATCAATTTATCCTCCAGAAATGTTGGACCACCCCCAAATATAACCATCTGATTTCTCTGCCCCATTACAAGCACAGCAAGGGACATTGGAGCGAATTGGTCCCTCTCTTTGATGAGATGGAGGACCTGGGTCATCATAGCAATTGCTTGAGGCCATTTGTATAGCGCTGTTGTGAGTCACATCCCCTCTAAGGAAAGAGGGAGACAGTGATGTCCCTGGGGCAGAGAAGGAACCCCCCTCTCTGTGCCTCCTTGAGTTAGACTTGCCTGCACATTGGAGTCAGGTCTGCCCAGGTGCAACAGTGGAATACTTAGGCATCTCTATCCTGGACCGGCAGACCCTGTGCCTGGGGGCAGATGGGGCTGTCTTGAAGAGGGCAAGGGAAACACCCAGAACCAGCCGGTGTCAGTCATTCCTTCCCAGCGGGGACAGATTGGGTTCTGTGCTGCTGATCCTTTGCGTGCCCCAGCAATGGGGGTCCAGACTTCCTTCTGGGGCCTTTCTCTTGTCCCAGCTGTGACCAGCTGTGTCTGTTTTTCAGCCACCAATAGCTAATTCCAGGATTACACTTTCTAAATTGATGTAACGTAATATCCAGAGTGTAAAAGCGTTAGCCTTGCTTCCAGCCATGACGCATGGGCCATCTCTCCAGAGGCTGACGACCGCATTCAGGTCATGCTGGGGCAGGGCCTGAGTGCTCCCTCTCATGACCCACAGCTCCATGAAAAGTGAGGGAAAATCCTGGCTGAGAGGTATAAACTTTATCACAACATGTTTTCAGCTCCCAAGAAATTGAAAAATCCATCCTGGGTCACGTTCTCTAAATGTGTGAAGAAAGGACGGGGCGGAGGGGCATTTCTCCCAGGTGCTATGACGTTTTCTCCCCAACGTTATAGTCTCAGAGCACATTTAGGAAAGGGTATTTGGGGGTCAGAGGAAGAAAATGAGCATTTTTTAAAAAGGGAGCTATTTTTCATTTCTGCAGTGACTTGATACCACAAAATAATTTCAACCCACAGAAGAGCCTTTTTTAGGGCTGTTTTAAAATTTCTTTCTCATCGGAATAATAATGACATTTTCCTCAGATTGTTAAAAAACATTAGGCATGCAAAGAAATAGCGATTCTTAACAATTAAAATCATAACAATAATCATAACTATCATTTATGAAGCATCTAACATATTTTACATAGTTTCTGACAATGTTCCATTCATTAAATCTCAGGATGACCATATCTCAATGACTAAGGACGTATTTGTTTTTGTTTTTGTTTAGAGACAGGGTATTGCCCTGTTGCCCAGACTGGAATGTGGTGGCACAATCATACTTCACCACAGCCTCAAACTCCTAGGCTCAAGTGATCCTCCCACCTCAGCCTCCTGAGTTGCTGGGAGTACAAGCATGCATCACCACACCCAGCTAATTTATTTTTACTTTTATTTTTGTAGCAACAGGGCCTCTTTGTTGCCCAGGCTGGTCTTGAACTCCTGGCCTCAAGTAGTCTTCCCACTATAGCCTCCCAAAGTGCTGAGATAATAGGTGTGAGCTACTGCAACCAGCCATATCTATGTTTTGTAGATGAGGAAACCAAGCTTAAAGAGGCAAAAACAATTTAATTCAAGTTGGATGACATTTTCCTAACCTCTTTTTAAAATGTGCCTCAGAAAAATATACACCTTCTAAGTCAATAGCTGGATTGATTTCAGCAAGTGAACATATCATGTAACCAGCATCCCAACCGAGAATCAGGATGTCCCCCCAGCCTCCAGCAGCCCCTATCCTGCCCCACCTCAGCTCCCTAATTTCCAGGGGTGATTACAGCCCTGAATTACACCATTCACTTGTTTTGCCTCTTTAAAAACCACATCAATGGAATCACACAGTATTCACTCTCATATTTATAACATCCTTCCGGCAGCATTGTGTCTGTGAGGTTCTGCCCTGTCGCTGTGGGAAGTACTAGTTTATTCATTCTCCTTGCACCATCATAGTCCACAGTTGATGAGCACATGGTTGTTGCTGGTTGGTGGCTCCTGCAAACGGTGCAGCTATGCACATTCTCAGGCATTTCTTTTGGAGCACTTAGGAAACATTTAGCTTTCCAAAGTGGTTGAACCAGTAAGTGCCCCCATCAGCAGCATATGAGAGCTCCAATTGCTTTATTGCACCATTAAGACATGAAATTGATAGCCAGGAGTGTGGTGGCTCACAACCACAATCCCAACACTTTGGGAGGCTGAGGCTGGAGGATTTCTTGAGGCCAGGAGGTCAAGCCCAGCCTTACGCACTACATCAAGTCCTTGTCTCTACAAACAGTTCTATAAATTAGCCAGGCATGGTGGCACACATCTGCAATCCCAGCTACCTGCGCAGGAGGCTGAGGCAGGAGGATCACTTGAGCTCAGGAGTTCAAAGTTGTAGTGAGTTACGATCATGCTTTACCTTCTAGCCTGGGACACTGAGTGAGACTCTGTCTCAAAAAGAAAAAACGATGGATTGTTTACTTTTTTGTTTTAGCTATTCTGCAGGTGAATGTTGAATAGCTTTTAGGTTGAAGAATGGCTCTAAGACCCAAATGTTTCCAGCTCGCTGCCCAGCCTGGTGCCTGGTACTTGGTGGGTCCTCAGAGATATTTGTTGAATGAATTAATGAATGGCCTCAAAGCTCATGGTGGTTCTTCTACACTATTCTGCTGTTGCACCCACCTCAGTCCCAGACCCCTCCACATCTCAGGCCCCCGCCTCTACAAAACCACTCAGCCAAACCACCTTATGCAACACCTTCCATCACTAAGACTGACAATCAGCAGTAAAAGGAAGCCGCCTGTGAGCCACAGACTGTGGAATGCAGGTGCAGTGGGCAGGGAGGGGTCCAGCCTGGGGACCAAATCAAAACTCCACAACTCTCCCTGCACCCAGAAGCTCAGCAGCAAATGTTCCCTTCAGAGCAGGTGTGGCTGCCCCCACCATTAGGGTAAATCCCTGGAGCAAAAGGAGAAAAGAAAAGCAAGAAGGAGGTGGTGAGAGCAGCCCCATGCAGGCGCACTAACCCATCCAGGCCAGAGGAGGCGGGAGGCGACTTAAAGACAGAGATGAGCACCTTAATTCCCGTGCCAAACTGCGTGGGTCCATCAGGGCCACTTTTTCAGAGGGAATCAAATAAATTACCATTCCAATTTTATTTTTTATTTTGTTTATTTATTTTTTGAGACAGAGTCTCACTATGTTGCCCTTGGTAGAGTGCGGTGGCGTCACAGCTCACAGCAACCTCAAACTCTTGGGCTTAAGCAATTCTCTTGCCTCAGTCTCCTGAGTAGCTGGGACTACAAGCATCTGCCACAATGCCCGGCTATTTTTTTGTTGCAGTTGTCATTGTTGTTTAGCTGGGCCTGACTGGGTTTGAACCCGCCACCCTCAGTGCATGTGGTCAGTGCTGTAACTACTGTACTTCAAGCACCGAGTTACCATTCCAATTTTAAACACCTTCATGAGAACAGGATTTAAGTATGATTAAGATAATTCTATTCCTTGGGAAAGAGAGAGAGTGGTCCAGGGCCTACTGTTCTCCAGTGTATGTGGCCTGAGTACTTTTTTATTTTGCCCCAAAGCCTGGGGAAGAAATAAAAACAGTGAAAGTTAGCATTTCTGAGTGTTTGCTGTGTACTAGCACTGTCCCAAGCACTTCACAGGAGTTACCTCATTTAATCTTCCCTGAAATCCTACAAGGCAGGGACTGTTCCCATCCCCCATTTAAAGGAGACTAGAACTTGGAGAGGTCATCTCCAAAGATCCTAGAGCTGGTAAGCAACCTGTAAGGGAAGAATTCGAACCTTGCTATTCCAGTTACCTACATTATGTCACAAATTGTCCCAAAACATACTGATGTAAAACAACCACAATTTGGGCAGAATCAGCTCCAGACAGCGTTGATCAGGGTCACTTTGCAGTATTCAGCTGGCAGAGGGGCTCAGCTGGAGGGTCCAGGATGGCTTCTCTCACATGACTGGTGCCTCGTCAGGGAGGGCCAGCTGAGACTGTCACCTATGCTATAGGTGACACAATCCCTGGCACAATCCCTGGCACAATCCCTCCAGCAATGCCTCCAAGACGCAGTCTCGGAGTACTTACACCTGTCTGCGCAGTTCAGCGTTACCAAGGGGACTCCAGGAGAGAGCAGGTGGAAGCTGCCTCAGGCCTGGGCCCACAAGCCAACAAAGTGTCATTTCCAGCTCTGAGAGCACAGCCAGATTCAAGGGGAGTGGATGCAGCTCAGCCTTTCAGTGGGAGGAGTTTCAGAGAGTTTGCGGCCATCTCTATAGGTCCTTTTGTTTGATTCCGGAGCCAGCAGCCACAACCACAAACACACTCTGTCACTGACCATTGTTGAGTAGATCCTCTGTGCACTGCACACACGTACATATACTGTTTGACTTCTTAAAGAAAGGAAGAGAGAGTGAGAGAGAGAGAAGGAAGGGAGGGGAGGAAGCCTAGGAGGCATATATTTCTACCATTTTATAGATGAAGAAACTGAGGCTTGGAGAAGGGAAGTGTCTTGTCCGAGATTTCATGGATAATGAGGGTCACAGCCAGGATCAGAAGCCCCTCTTCTCTCCCTCCTGCCCACCCCTGCTCACTGGCAAGTCTGCAGTTACATAACTTTCTTCCCAAATGTCACCTGGGGTGTGTCAAGGGTGTCTCTTGGCCTTTCACCCTCGCTTAAAGATACCCCAGTTTCCAAAAAGGGCTCCCCAAACAGGGTGCCAAACAGTTTCCTTCTCTCAGGGTCAGCTCCAGTGGCAGAGAAGAGTCAGCTCTGATGGCAGAGATGACTCCCCTCCGCCTGTTCACCCTGAAGGCCCAGGTTCCTCCAAAATGCTCTGCAGGGATATTGAAACTACAGACGCCACTCAGAAACAAAAAACACATACTAATCCCAGTGGCTCTCCAGTGCAGTGGGCAGCTGTGAAGCTGTGCACGCAGGCCCCAGAAAATGGCTGACTAAAGCTCGGAGCCCTGGGTGCACGATCTCATATCCCTCACCCAGGCAGTGCTGTTTATTGCGGTAATGTGTCAGTGTGGGTAACGGGAAGCGGGCAAGGAAGGCTTAATTATAAAAAGCAATCTTTTCGAGACACTTTAATTCCCTCAATTTTTTTCCTGACAAGAACTCACACATGTACACAAAAATGTGAATTTAGTTTAATTTTGAGCTCTCAAAATTACTGCAAATGTGATTACTTAATCCCCCTTGGTTGAATCTTAGAATTTCAAAAATTTCTCACTAAGATTTTCTTTTGCTGGAGGCAGTATAGCAAGGAGATTGAAAACGTGGATTCCAGAGACAGCCTGTCTGGCCTTAGAATCCTGCCACCACTGCTTGGCAGCTAGGGGAGGGGATGGGCAACTGATTTCCAGTGCCTCAGTTTCCTCACATGTCACCGTGAGGGTTAAATGAAGCAAAAATGAAAAAGAACTTAACACAGTATCTGATACTGACATACTAATGTTTACTAAATATTAGCTAGTTCCATATCATAACTCATTAAAGTAGCCTAAACAATTCAAAATACCTAAAAAGTCACACATACCACATGTGTGTCACAGTGCATGTCTGAGTACACACACACACACACATATATGCGTCTGTCAATCATTCTTACACATTCTAATTTTTATAAAAGTATTTTGTACTTTAAACTTATTGTGTAAAAATTTTTAAATATAGGAAAACAGAGAGAAAAAATAAACACCGCCTATTATCCAACTATCCACAGATAAACATTTTTTAAAATTTTGGCCTATTTTCTTCCAGGTTTTTTTAGTGAGGATAAATATATATTTTTTTTCATAAAGTTCTTGCTGTTCTATAGTTTTTTTCTTTTTCTTCAGATTTATTGATGTTGTATAACTTTTTTCTATTCACGAATGATACATCATAGATACAGTCAGATGTCATTAAATGTTCCTAGATGACATTTTATTTTGTTTTTTATTTTATTCTATTTTATTTTGAGACAGAGCCTCAAGCTGAGCCCCTGGGTAGAGTGCCCTGGCTTCACTGTTCACAGCAACCTCCAACTCCTGGGCTCAAGCGACTCCTGCCTCTGCCTCCCAAGTAGCTGGGATTACAGGTGCCCACCACAACGCCCGGCTATTTTTTGGTTGCAGCCATCATTGTTGTTTGGCAGGCCCGGGGCTGGATTCAAACCCGCCACCTTAGGTGTATGTGGCTGGCGCCTTAGCCGCTTGAGCCACAGGTGCCGAGCCATGACATTTTATTGAACAGCTGTGCATTCTTCCATCTTCTGGATATACTACTATTTATTCAACTGATCTCCTGCTGTTGGACATTTAGGTTATTTCCTCACTTTTTGTGATACTAAAGCAATACTGAAATGAAGATTATTAAAAATAAGCTAATGTGTGTTTCCACAGCCTATTTTCTTAGTATAAATTCCCAGAAATAAAATTTCTGGGTTAAAAGTTCTGCACATTTTTAAGGCTTTAGGTATAAGCCATAGCATCCTTCGGAAAGAGTGTATCACGGCCAACAGCAGTGAATAAACATTCTTCTCCCCTACATTTAACACTCCTGAGCACCCCTTTGCACAATTGTTTTAGTGATTTTTTTTTTTTTTACTGATCACCTATTGTTTTCTAGGCACTGCTGGAGATGAATGGAATAAATCTTTTTCCTCCCTATGTTCCATCTTCAAGGATTTCCTGTACTCAACTCTGAGAATATGGCTTCAATCTGGTTCTTTTATCTCTTTGTTATACTGTCAGAGAAATGGGACTGTCTGGCCAGTGGAACAGAGTTGGAGACACAGCTTCAGTCTCTGAGTCTGCAAAGGCCCCACTCTTTCTGCCTCTCTACCAGGCGTGTGCCAGTCCTCACACCCCTTCCTTACTATTCTGTGTCTGCTATGCTTTGATCTGCTCTTCTGGTCCAAGTCTTCTAAGGCTTAGTGTATGCCTAAGTTTATGGCAGGAGCGGACAACCCAGCCAAGAAGAGTATTTCAACTCAAATATCAGCTTGATAGATCAGTGGTGATAACCTGGATTACTAGATTGAGAAGGTTCTGAGGCTATGTTTGAGCCCCATTGAAAGACTGCTGTGATTGATTAATGATGTCTGCCACAGATATAGGAATGGAAAATAGTAATGTGTATTCCTAAAGATTCTGTCATTTGCTCCACATCCAGGATTTAGCTATCCTTGGGACTGATCCTCTAGGTTCATGTGCCATTTTCCTGTACTTCTGCTTTATTTTGTTCCTTTCCTCTTCACATTCATTCCACTTGCTTTCTCTTCTTTTTGTTTTTGCACTTCACACACATTTGTGATTTCTATAAATCTTGTGTTTTCTCCAGATTGCACCCTAGCTGTGTGAAGCTTGCCAAGAGAGCTCAGTCTGGTGCTCTCTTTTTCTCCTTCTCTGTCCCTACAATTCATCCATTAAGTTTACCAGCTCTGTGTTACCAAAAGCTGTTGGTTGTAAACAACATTCCCTGGGCCAGCAATTCATTCTTGATGGACTGACCACAGGAGGGGCTGTTTCTCTCAGGGAGCCCCATTGTTTAGGCTGGAGAGACCTGGGTGCTGATAGTGACTAGGAAACCACCCCCACAGGAAACAAAGCACATCATTTATGGAGCCTTGTTCATGTTAAAGCACTCCCTAACTGTACTTCACAAGCTCTCAGGGACTAATGAAATACAGCTTTTGGAATTAACTCCAAGCTACCCCAGGCCTATGGATGGCAATTGAAACACTTAGCCTTAAAGGATTAATGGTCTTTGGGCATAGTATTACATTTTCCATTAACAATCTCCATTTGCCGAGCACTATCAATTGGACATTGTGCTAAGGGCTTATGTGCCTTACCTCATTGAATTTTCCCACTAGTCTGGAAGTTGGTTACTATCATTCTCCCCATTTTACAGATAAGAAAAGTGGGGGTCAGGAATCTAAGTAACTTGCACAAGATTAGACTCTGCTAGAGAGTGGAGGAGCATTCAGCTGGGTCTCTGAAGCTCTATGCCATATAGTAGTCAATATAGTACATGGCTCTTTGGGTAGGGGCTGTGACATCCCATGTACCCAGCAAAGAACTTGGAAATGAGGAAGATAAAATTGCCTTCTGAAAGTAAAACCACAGGTAGTCCACAATGGAGCAGACCAGCAAACTGCAAAGTGGTTCTAAAGAGATATCCTGGTTCTGAGGCCTGTGAGAATGAAAATACTAGTGCATTTAAAGAAAAGAATTGTGTCTGTCTGATAGAGACTTGGCTACTGGAGGAAGCCCTCAAAAAGGACTTCAAAGGATATCTACCCAAACACTATCCAGGAGAAAGGGGACTACTCCAATGTCTGCTTGCCTAACCAGCATGTCCCAGTTAGGCCTATGTTAGGTAATTGCTCCAGAAAAGCCCCTCCCCCAGAAAACCCCTTTCCCAGAAAGCCCATCTCCGGGTAGCAAAACTTATCTGCAGAAAAATTAAAACTTATGACCTGCCCCTATTGGCTCTTCATTGGCTATCCTACCATCCCGTCATCATTCTGAGACTTCCCCTAACCGAGCCCATATATGGGTATGCTTTTCTTTTATTCTCTCTCTTCTCCTCTGCTCTCTCCCCTCCTCTCTCCTCCTTACTTTCCTCTTCGCTATCCTCTTTTTCTCTCCTCTTTTCTCTCCCCTTTTCTCTTCTCTTTTCTCTCCTCCTTGGTGTTGCCTTTTTAGCCTCCCTCCCCCCACCAATAAAGACCTTTTGTACAAGCCTTGATGGCCTATGAGATCTCTGCCGGTCGAGTGCCATCCTTTCAGCCTATTCATTTATTCAACTATTATTTATGGAGCAACTACTATGTGTTAGCCCCTGCACTGGGCACTGTCCTGGTACCCTTGACTATGTCCTAGTTGGGCAGATGGAGGCAGATTCCTCATGCCTCAGGGCCTGGACCCCTCCCAAGAGCCAGAGTGTTCATACAGTCGCTTGATTTTGTAAAATTTGCCAGTATAACATACTTCACCCCACCAGTTAAGTCTACTGCCTCCACTTTTATTTCTTCTCTGTATTTACAATAAATATTCACTTTCGTGCGGACTTCATTTTGTTCCTCTGGAGGCAGCCCCTGGGACAAGCATGGGTCTATGGCTGGCTTATGGGGAGGTGCAGGAAACAGCAGCTGGCAAGTGGGGAGACAGAGAAGGAAGGATAAGCTGCCAACAGTGGCTGCATTAGGCAGTCAGTGCCCACTGTGGGCGACTAGACCTGAATCCCATGGGCACCTTTGGGAGACGGGGTGTTTAAAATGTAGATTTTGTTATTCAGCTATCACAAATCAGATCAGGAGACAGTTGCTGTGGAAAAGTTGTCTTATATTCATAGCTCCCGGGAGGAGGGGTTCATGCCCTGGCATGGGGGCCACTTGGAGAAGCACTGGGATGTTTGCTGGGAGGCAGAAAACTGGAGCAATACATGAGCCAGAGCCTTTGTTGTGGTTTCCATGAGAAGCCTCCACCAAGGCAGTGTAGCAGGTTTAGGGTTAGCCAGTTTGAACACCTCAGCAGGCTCCAGGGCATAGGGAGGATCCCAGGTTATCTGGTAATTGGTCCTGGGGGGATTATAAGCTAGCTGGATAGTGGCACCTAGGGTCAGAGCTTAGTAAATGACGTTGGGAGGTCTGGGCTCTGGATTGGCTGGTTTGCATTTGAAAGGCAACAGTGGGCTGAGTTGTACACTACCTCTAAGAATTGGCTGAGCCTGGGAGGGGCAGCCCCTGCAGGGTCAGCAAGACCTTAGATGTCAAAGCATCAAAAATATAGAAAATAGTGGCTGAGTACAGTGGTTCATGTCTGTGATCCTAACACTCTTGGGAAGCCGAGGTGGGAGGATCATTTGAGGTTAGGAATTCGAGACTGGCCTGAAAAAACAAGACCCTGTCACTACTAAAAATGAAAAAAGAAATTATTTGGGCATGGTGGTGGGTGCCTATAGTCCCTGCTACTCCCTGCTAGCCAGGAGGCTGAGGCAGGAGGATCACTTGAAAGCAGGAGTTTGAGGTTGCTGTGAGTTAGGCTAAGGCCATGGCCCTCGAGCCCAGACAACAGAGGGAGACTCTGTTTCGAGGAGAGGAGAGGGGAGGGAGGAAGATATAGAAAGTAAAAGTCATAGTTAAAATACTTCATGCGAAGCACACACCTCAGAGCCATCCCAGCCAAAGGGCAAAGGAGTCAGTGGTGGAGGGCTTCTGGGGGTGGGGGGTTATCTTGCAGCTCCTTCGGTGGGCAAGATGCTGGAGGAAGCTGCAGATTCCAGCTGCTGAAGTGTCTGGAACACGCTGAAGGGCCGGAACCTGTGGAATAACAGTGGTGCACAAGTAGCCCTGCTCCCTGGACTTAATTTTACACTTATACTTGTATATTTGTTTTCATAAAGAAGGCCCCCCAATTGCTTCCATCCCTACAAAACTGGATCTACCCCTATGGGAAGACAATTAATACCTGAATGTTATAGGCTGAATTATGTCCCCCTCAATTATATATATTGAAGTCTTTAACACCCAGGCCCTTGGAATGTGACTGTATTTGGAGAAAAAGTCTTTAATAAGGCAATTAAGGTTAAATGAGGTCATTAGGGTGAACTGTAATCCAATCTGACTCTTTTGAGACAGAGTCTTACTCTGTTGCCCTGAGTAGAGTGCCACGGCATCATCATAGCTCACAGCAACCTCTTGGCCACTTACTAGCAGTGGGAGTTTGCCTCTTGTGCCTCAGTTTCCTCATGTGGAGTTTGCCTCGCCAATCTTCTGAGTAGCTGGGACTATAGGCACCCTCTATTTTTAGTAGAGATGGAGTCTTACTCTTGCTCAGGCTGGTCTCTAACTCCTGAGCTCAGACGCTACCCTCTTTAGCCTCCCTGAGTGCTAGGATTGCAGTCATGAGCCACCACTCCCAGCCTGACTGGCGTCTTCATGAGAGGAACTATATTTTGTTAAGTTCTTCTTCTTATTTTTTATTATTTTCTTCAATTTCCGATGAATATAAGGGTACAGACGACTGGGTTACATGGTTTGCCCTTGTCAGGCAGAGAGTCCAAGTTGTAGCTGTGCTCCTCGCCCAAGAAGTACGCCACAGACCCTTACATTGTGCCTGTTAGGTGAGAGGAGCACACCAATCCCCTCCCCACTCTCCCCCCCCCACCTTAGGGTTTAATTGTGTTTTTCTATGAGAGGAATTTTAGATGCAGACACTGAGGGGAAGACCGCGTGAGGGCACAGGGACAAGGCCAAGGAGAAAGGCCTCAGAAGAGATCAATGCTGCTGACACCTCCATCCTGGACTTCTCACCTCCAGAACTGTGAGCAAACACATTGCTGTTGTTTGGTCCTTTATTATAGCAGCCCCAGCCAACTAGCACACTGACAGGCTGGGGCCCTCACCGGTGTCGGAGAACTCCTGGCTAGATCTGCTTCCCTCTGCAGCCTTGGGGTCATCTTGCCCCCACCAAGCAGGGCCCAGGTCGACAGGGGCTATGGCACTCTGGAGGGCTTGAGTCCCTCCTAAAGGCAGCCAAGGCTCTCTGCCTCAGCTGGCTTTTCCCAGATCTTCTGGTTTCCCAAGAGCAGCCAGAAATCTACATTCTATGCGAAAACTCCCTGCTTTTAAAAGGTGATAATGAATTCAAACTTTTCCCCAAAACCCTCTTCAAGCCAAACAAAACATTTCTGCAGGCAGGACTAGGTTATAAATCCAAAGTTAGTAACTTGAAGCTGTTTTTCTTCTTTACAAGGAGCTGCAAAAGTCCAGTATACTGGACATTTCTATTTCTTATAGTTGGTGAATCACTTGGTGTTGACTTGAAAGCCAGATCAACCCAGGTTAGACACCCCAGCTCTGCCACTTACTAGCAATGGGAGGTTGCTTCTCGTGCCTCAGTTTCCTATGTGAAAAGCTGACAAGAGGGGCAGGTGAGTTGAGGTGGAGGCGAGGCCTATATAGAGACAGGTGTGCAACGAGTGTCCAGGCAGTGACAGCTCTTTGTGTCACCCACATCCATCCTTCCTTCTTGGTTGGCTGGTGTCAGGACAGGAATGCTGCACCTGTCAAGACAAAGACTTTGGGCCTGGGAGGCCTGTGCAGACCTGACCTATGACAAATGAATCACAAGGTAAATATCTCCTGGCCATGACCATGGCCGGCCATAATCCTCTCTGGGGATGGCCTGACCTTGGCACACTCTCCTCTCTGATGTCTGCACACTGGAACAGATGACTGTTGGATTGGTCTCATGGGTCGACGGGGCAGAGGGTTAAGATTCCTTCCCTGGGAAGTCGGGTGCCTTGTTGCTGTCTATCAGGGCCACCCCAATACTCACTTCCCCAGCATTGGTTCATGCTGTCCATGGGCTCCAAAAAGATCCCAGGTTCTGCCATGAAACTCAGGTACCATGCACATTTTTAATTCCTTCCAGCGCATCAGGACAGGAAGACATTCAGCTAAGTATCCGTCCCAGGGAAAGTGACACCAATCACACTTAATTCCATTCACCCAGGCGCCATTCCTAAAGGTGGGTGAGAAAGGATGAGGGGAAAATTTCCTCCCTTTGCACTTTTCATAAAGTAAAACTCACTGTTGGGCTGGGGAATCCATCTGAGAGAACAGCGCAGCTGCAATGACCATGTTTTGATGTGGACCTGGGGGAAGAGGTGGCCGTTAGGCCTCCTGGGAGCATCCAGTAGATGGGAGACAGTGCAGCCTGGCTGTGGAACCAAAGGACTCCCTCCTTGCTTTTATTTCCTTGCCACTGAAGTCTGTGAACAAACTCTCAGAGCCTCAGTTTCCTTCTCTTCAAAATGGGCAGACAGGAATGCCCACCTCGCTGAGAAGGTAAGAGGAACAGGGAGAAAATGTGGAATGCTTAGTTCCGCAGGGCTGCACTCAGTTGCTAAAACCTGCCAACCCCAAGCTGAGCACTTTACATGGACTACTTTAATCTCCCAGCACCCCATGTTCAGATTCTCTTGGATTGTTTTTCTCTCTCCGATTGATGAGGCTCTGGGAAAGACAATGAACATCTCTGTGCTTTTTCCATAAAATTATTGGGTAAGTTTCATCATATGTTTGCAGAGCAGGACAGATCCAACAGCAGTGTTTAGGAGGAACTAATGTTTCCAGGAAAGACGGGGGTGGACAATATGTCTCTTTAATCCCTGCTTCTGCGAAGGAGCCTGATGGCATTAAACAGGCTGGGTAAGGAGGCTCATGCCTATCCTAGGACTCCAGGAGGCCAAGGCAGGAGGGTCCTTTGATATCAAGAGTTTGAGACCACTCTGAGCAAGAATAAGACCCCATCTCTACTAACAATAGAAAAACTAGCCAGGTGCCAATAGTCCTACCTACTCAGGAGGCTGAGGCAGGAGGGTCCTTTGATATCAAGAGTTTGAGACCACTCTGAGCAAGAATAAGACCCTATCTCTACTAACAATAGAAAAACTAGCCAGGCATTGTGGCAGGTGCCAATAGTCCCACCTACTCAGGAGGCTGAGGCAGGAGGGTCCTTGAGCCCAGGAGTTTGAGGTTCTTATGAGCTATGACACCAGGGCACTCCAGCCTGGGCGGCAGAGTGAAACTCTATCTCAAGAAAAAAACTCAGGCCAGCTCGGTGGCTCATGCCTATCATCCCAGCATCTGGGAGGCTGAGGCAGGTGGATGGCCAGAGCTCAGAAGTTTGAGACCAGCCTGAGCTAGAGTGAGAGCCTGTCTCTAAAAATAGCTGGGCATTGTGGCAGGAGCCTATAATCCCAGCTACTTGGGAAGCTGAGGCAAGAGAATCACTTGAGCCCAAGAGTTAGAGGTTACTGTGAGATATGATGGTTCAGCACTCTACTGAGGGTAACAAAGTGAGGCTCTGTCTCAAAAAAAAGAAAAAGAAAAAAAATCACTACAGGAATTCAAAACATTCCAAAATGAAACAAAACAAGACAAAAGTATTTACAGCATGATCAGATAATCCAATCCACTAATGGGTGGCTCAGGTAGTTCCCAAGTCTCTTGGTAAATATTTCCAGTATTCTGTAGGTGCTGCACTGAATATTTTTCTTTTATTAACTTCATTAAACCTCATGATGGTTTGCAGGGATAGATGCTTTTCTTAACCCCGTGATATAGAACAGTGATTTTCAACTAGTGTGCTGTGAGAGGATCTTATGTGTGCTGTGAAATTTTTTTTTTTTTTTTGAGACAGAGTCTCAAGCTATCCCCCTGGGTAGAGTGCCAAGGCATCACAGCTCACAGCAACCTCCAACTCCTGGGCTCAAGCGAATCTCCTGCCTCAGCCTCCCAAGTAGCTGGGACTACAGGAGCCTGCCACAACGCCCGGCCATTTTTGGTTGCAGCCATCATTGTTGTTTGGCGGGCCCGAGCTGGGGATTCGAACCCACCATCTTAGGTATATGTGGCTGGCACCTTAGCTGTTTGAGCCACAGGCACCGAGCCGCTGTGAAAATTTTTAAAGATAATTAATTAAATTATTTTTAAAAGAAGTTCAAATCACAGTAAGTATATATAATGTATATATATATATTTTTTTTAATCAACATAATTTAAGTGTGCTGTGGAAGTTTAACTATAGGTTCAAGTGTGCCATGAGGTTAAAAAAAAAAAAGGTTGAAAAACTCTGATAGAGGAAGGGCTGAGACTCCAAGTTGGCCGCAGACACAGTGCACAGAATAAGGTCTAGGCTTCAGACACATCTAGGCCAATGCCAACAACCTTGTTCTAGTTTCCCAAAGCTGCAGAATCTCCCAGAGTCTCCATCCTTTTACAAATCTCCCCTCTTTCTTCTCCTCTAGCACTAACTGGGTAAAATAATAGGTACAATAGAATCAACCTGAGTTTTAATACAGTGTCCTTAAGCCACATATAAGCCATGTGATGACCTTGAGTATATCTTTTTGGCTTAAGTTAAAAAAAAAAAAGTGGGCGTGTGTGAGTGTGTGTGAGAGATTTAAAGGTATGCATAATTGCAGAGTCCAGGGACACACTAGCTTCGAGTCAGCTCCCCCCTCCATGTCTGAAGGCTTTATTTCCAATGTTTGGTCCCTTCTGGGTGGGTCTCCCTCTCATGCTGTCAACAAGGCTGCTGCAGCTCCCACTCAGCATCCTCCCTGAGGCCTATCTGTCAGGAAAGTGCCCTAGTTCTAGCTATCTCAGCAGAAGCTGTGTTATATTTCAGGGTCACGATGCAGCCTGAACCAATCCTTGCAGTGAGAGGATTGTGTTAAGTTGATCAACTTAGACCAAGTTACGAGCTTTATATCTGGGCTGGAATAGAATCATCACCTAAAGCACATTTGCTGACAGTAAGGACAGGTTTGGGAGGTGGTGAAATTAGTAATGAATAAAGTCTGAATGGATTCTAGATATGCTTGACCAAATAGCAATCTCTCCCTGTACAATGGGGATCATGATAGTATCTTAACCTGCTTGGGCTGCCGTAACAAAACACTATATAATCCAGGTGACTTAACAGTAACCTACAGTTGACTCTTGAACAACACAAGTTTGAACTAGGCAGGTCCACTTACATTTGGTTCTCTTCTATCTCTGCCACAGTGGACCAAGCCCTCCTTTTCTCCTCCTCAGCCTACTCAACATGAAGACAAGGATGAATCCTTTTATGATGATCCACTTCTACTTAATGAATAGATTTTCTCTTCCTTACAATTTTTAATAACATTTTCTTTCCTTGAGCTTACTTTAACAATATAATATATAATACATATAACATACAAAATATGTGTTAATTGACTGTTTATGTTATTAGTAAGGCTTCCAGTCAACAGTAGGCTATTAGGGATTAGTTGAAGGGAAGTCAAATTTATACTCAATTTTCAACTGCATGGGGGTTGGTGCCCCTACCATAGTTGTTCATGGGTCAACCTATTTTCTAGCAGTTGTGGAGGCTGAAAGATCAGGGTGCGTGCATGGTCAGGGTCTGGTGAAGGCTTTCTTCCTGCCTGGTAGATAGCTGCCTTGTTCTGGTGTCCTCACATGGTCTTTCCGTGGTGTGTCTGTAGGGTGTTGCCCTCTTCTTAGAAAGGCACTAATCCCACCAAGAAGGCCCCACCCTCATGACCTCATGTAATCTTACTTAACTCCCAAAGGACTCATCTCCAAATGCCATTACATAAGGGGTTAGGGCTTCAACATTTGAACTTAGTGGATGTAAATAGCAGATAGCATCTGCCTTACTTAGTTGATATGAGAATTAAATAATATTGGCTGGAAGAAGTGGGTGACACTTGTAATTCTAACATTCTAAGAGGCTGAGAGGATTGCCTAAGCTCAGAAGTTTGAGAATAGCCTAAGCAAGAGTGAGACCCCATCTCTACTAAAAATAGAAAAATTAGCTCTGGCCCCATATGCTGGAGGTGGCAGATTCAAACCCAGACCTGGCCAAAAACTGCAAAAAAAAAAAAAAAAAGAAAAATTAGCCAGATGTGATGGGAGCCTGTAGTCCCAGCTACGTGGGAGGCTGAGGCAAGAGGATCACTTGAGCCCTGGAGTTCAAAGCTGCTGTGAGTTATGATGGTACTGCACTCTAACTTGGGGCAACAGAGTAAGACTGTCTCAAAGAAAACAAAAAGAGAGAGAGAGAGAGAGAGAAATAATACCATAAAATTGTAGTAGTATTTGGCCCTTAGTAAGTACAAGTTGATAAATAGTAGCATATAGACTACTTTTGGGGGGGAGGATTCTTCTTTTTTTTATTGAGTACAATAATATTCACCCATTTTAAGTGTACAGTTTGATAAATTTAGGTCCTTGTACGCATTAGTATAATCACCTATAGGGAGAGGGCTTGTTCATGTTAGAATTTCCCGTAGGCCCCTTTTCAGTCAAGCCCTCCTCTAACCCTCACCCCAGGCAACCACTGATTTTGTCACTACAGTTTTGGACTTTGGGGAAATTTCCTATAAATGGAGGAAAAGGGAGGAAATAGTGTATTGCTTACCATGTGCCAGGCACTACAAATTATCTCTAGTCTAATTAGAAATGTGTATATGTATGTATCTATCTACATTTTCATTTAATCTTCATAGCAAACCTTGTGGAAAGTACTAGCATTATTTTTCTCTCATTTTTTTTGGTGGAGTAGGGGAAAGGTCTTGCTCTGTTGTCCACATTAAAGTGCAGTGACTCACCACAACCCTGAACTCTTAGGCTCACATGATCCTCCTGCCTAAGCCTCCTGAGTAGCTAGGACTACAGGTGCATGCCACCATGCCAGGCTAAGTTTTTAGGTTTTTTAAAGAGATGGAGTCAGCCATGTTACCCAAGTTGGTCTTAAATTCCTGATCTTAAGCAATCCTCCTGCCTCAGCCTCCCAAAATGCTGGGATTACAGGCCTGAGCCACCACATCTGGTCTATTTTCACTCTTTAGAGGGGAACACTGTTGCACAGAGCAGGTCAGTAACTTGCCTGAGGTCTAACAGCGGGTAAATAGTGTGCTAGGACTTGAAGCCCAGGAAGCCTGGCTATAGGGTCACGGCTTCGGTCACTGTGCTCTGCTGCCTATTCAGGGTAACACTGCTCCATTAGCATGGGGTCCTGGCCCAGAAGGGCACAAGAGCTAAATACTCTCTCCTGTCTCCCCTTGCATGACTTGAGCTCTCAGTCTTTATACCTTCCCTCTTCTCCCCACTATCCCCCAGCTAGCCAGCCCTTGGCCTGACAACATTCCTGAGACCCACCCCAGGATGGCCCAGCCCTGTCTCTGGCATCAGGCACTGCTTTGCCGCTTCTCTGTTCCTCATCCTCTTCTCCAGCAAAGCAGAAACCCCACACTTCTTGTTGTAGACTTAAGTGTGCCCCTCTCAATTCATATGTTACAGCCCTAACCCCCAAACATGACTGCGTGATTATAAGGAGGGCTTTTAAAAAGGTAAATAAAGGTAAATGAGGTCATGGGGGGGTCCTAATTGAACAGGACTTGTGTTCTTATAACAAAAAGAAAAGACATCAAAGAAGTGTGTACAGCCTCAGTGCCTGGGGCTCAAGTGGCTAAGGCACCAGCCACATACACCTGAGCTGGCAGGATCAAATCCAGCCTGGGCCCACCAAACAGCAATGACCACTGCAACCAAAAAATAGCTGGGCATTGTGGCAGGTGCCTGTAGTCCCAGCTACTTGGGAGGTGGAGGCTGGAGAATCACTTGAGCCCAGGAGTTGGAGGTTGCCGTGAGCTGTGATGCCACAGAACTCTACTCAGGGGGACAGCTTGAGGCTTTGTCTCAAAAAAAAAAGTGTGTACACTGAGAAAAAGCCTTATGAGGACCACAGCCAGAAAGCACCCATCTGTAAGCCAAAGGAGAAGAAATCAAACCTACCAACGCCTTGATCTTGGACTTCCAGACTTCACAACTGCAAGAATTCAATTTGTGTTATTTAAATGACCCCATCTGTGGTACTTTACTATGAAAGCCTTAGGAAATGAACATACCACAAGACATCTGCTCCTTTCAGGGAGGAAGCAGGCCTGGCCCCAGCTGGGAGAGACATGCCTTGGAGAGGAAAGGTCTGAAAGGAGGGCCCTTCCTGGAAATCTGGCCTGGCCCTGGGGACTGGGTCAGATCTCTGGGGAAACAAAATCTCATTAAACTACTGGTGTGCTGTAGCTGGCTCCTACATGTCCAAGAACTGATTGTAAAATAGGGGGGAATTTTGCAAACTGGTTATTAAACACAGCCATTATTAAAAATTAAATTATAGACACTTTAACTAAAAACATATTAAAAATAAAATCCCTTCTATGTGCTCCCAAGGTTGTTTATAAATAACTACTATGTGTCCATCTGCTGCATCTGAATAGTGGGCACTGTGCTATTTTGTACCTCTTCCCAAATCCACACTCAGTGGCATCACCTGCATAGCTTAAAAATCTTCAAAATAGGGGGCAGCACCTGTGGCTCAAAGGAGTGGGGCACCGGCCCCATATGCTGTAGGTGGCAGGTTCAAACCCAGCCCCAGCCAAAAATTGCAAAAAAAAAAATCTTCAAAGTGGGGGTATTTATAGCAGAGGCATTGGCAAACACTACAAATTAAAGCATAAGCTGTCATTGTTGATAATCTAGACTTTTGAAAATGACAAAGAAAAAAAATTTTTTTTGAGACAGAGTCTCACTTCATCACCCTAGGTAGAGTGCTGTAGCATCATAGCTCACCTCAAACCCTTGGACTCAAGCAATTCTCTTGCCTCAGCCTCCCAAGTAGCTGGGACTACAGGTGCCCGCCACAATGCCCAGCTATTTTTAGAAACAGGATCTCACTCTTGCTCAGGTTGGTCTCGAACCTGTGAGCTCAGGCAATCCACCCATCTCAGCCTACCAGAGTGCTGGGGTTATAGGCATCTGTCTCTGGAGGCAGAGAAAATGTTAACAATGAAGTGTGCCATGTAGCTGTTACATTATAAACAGCAGGAACAATCGAGAAAATATGTCTCCAGTATTCAAAAACAATTATTCAGTCCTGCAAAGAAGTCACCCATGCCATTGATGAATGAGTGAAGTCCAGATATGTGTCTCCGTTGTCTCATTGTCATCTTACTCTTTATCTCATAAGCAAAAGTATCGACCAAGGTTCATGTCAGAGCTGCACTCATTTGTCAGGTGCTACCATTGGGTGGCTACTGATTTGAGTGGCAGGCAGAAGTCAACAAAAGTATCTTGTGAAGATTCAATTGGCTATGCGGAATTTATAAGAAAGAGTATTGCATGTTCACCATTTTAAAATTGTTTTTGTGCATCAGTAAAATTTACAATAAACATACAGTGTAACCTCTGTAAGTTGACCAATCAAGAGACTGGTCAGCATATGGAGGTGGTCAATGTAAGGAGGTAGGCCTCCTCTACTGATATGCACAGGTGGTGGTACATGTCCAGTCTATGAAAATCAGGTCAACTTAAGGAGGTGGTCAATGGAGGGAGGTGGTCAACTGTGGTTGTTCTACTGTATGTAAGAACATCCACAACATTAATATATGTACCATTTTTTGGAGAGGTATTTGTTAAACATTTGCCAGCACACCACTGTATTAAACTCTCCCCATTTGAGGAGACTGGGGCCCAGAGAGCAGAAAGGCCTGCCTGGGGAACACAGTCAGGACTTCTTCCCACTCCCCACCCCACTCCCCACGCCTCCTACCCTACTGCCTCTTCTCCCTCATCACAACCCTCCTAGGGGAATTGCAGAAGGACAGCCTAGTGACACAGGAAAATGTCTCTGGGGTTTAATCATCTATCTTTGTTCCTAAACTCCTTGCCATACAAACAGCTACTCCATAAATCCCAAGAGGTACATAATTTCACATAAAGTTAGACATAGTGTTAACTATACAATGAACAATTCCACTCCTAGGTATTTACCCAAGAGAAGTAAAAACATACGTCCACACAAAATTTGTACATAAATGTTCATAGCAGCTTTATTCCCAATAGCCAAAAACTGCAAACAGCTCAAATGTCCAGCAACAAACACTGGATAAACAAATTGTGGCATGTCCATATACTAGAACTCTACTCAGGAGTAAACATGTATGTACCACTGAACCACACACCGGCAAGGAGGAATCTCAAGTAATCACACAAAAGAGCCAGGCTATATGATTTGACTTTATATAACTCCCTAGAAGAGGCAAACATATGACAGAAAACAGATTAGTGACTGCCAGGAACACTAGCAGGGACAGACTGCTATATGGCAAGGAAGAGGGAATTGTTGGGGTGATGGTTACACATCTTGCACTTGGTGATCATTTCATGGGTGTATCCACTTGCCAAAACCGTGCGTTGAATGTGGGCGCATTTTAGCATATGAAATTTATACTTCAACAAGATTGATTTTAAAAATACTTTAGCTGTGTAGCCTCGGGCAAGTTATTTAACTTTTCTTGGCTTGTCTCCTGTGCAAAATTTAACAATAGTCGCTATGTTATGGAGATTAAAGGATAGAGTATGGACAAATTTTTAAAACAATGCTAGGCACGTGAGTGGGCACAGTAGTACAGCAGTCCCTCTTTTTTTTTTTATTTTGGTATGTCCATATGAAATTAGAATACTAAATTATTATAGCTGATATTTCTCTTATGTCCTACCATTTTTCCCCTCATTTATTTAGAGTCAGGGTCTTGCTGTCACCCACCCTAGTGTATAATCACAGATCACCATAACCCTGAAAATCCTGGGCGCAGGCAATTCTCCTACCTCTGCCTGTGTAGCTAGCACAAGCACATGCCACCACACTCAAGGTTTCTAATTTTTTATGGAGATAAGTATATAAGCCACTGTGCCCTGCCAAACCCCACCACTTTTAACTATCTCAGGGAACATAATATTCCTTCTTACAAGTATCAAAACTCATACTTAGCAATGAGTTCTGGGTTGCAAAAGAGGATTTTTTTTGCATCTGTCTCTAAGTCTGTGTCCACAGTTAGAGCAGTTCCTCTTTTAACCAGGGGACACTTTTGAGACCCCCAGTGGATGGATACCTGAAAACTCAAATGTACCAAACCCTATGTATGCTATGTTTTTTCCTATACATACACAGCTATGATAAAATTGAATTTATAAATTAAGCATAGTAAGAGATTAACAATAATAACTACTGGCTCGGCACCTGTAGCACAGTGGTTATGGTGCCAGCCACATACACCCAGGGTGGCAGGTTCGAACCCGGTGCGGGCCATCTAAACAACTGCAAGAAAAAATAGCCAGGCATTGTGGTGGGTACCTGTAGTCCCAGCTACTTGGGAGGCTGAGGCAAGAGAATCGCTTAAGCCCAAGAGTTGGAGGTTGCTGTGAACTGTGACACTACAGCACTCTCCTAACAGCGACACAATGAGGCTTTGTCTCTTAAAAAAAAAAAACTACAATAATAACTAATAATAAAATAGAACAATGATAACAATATGCTATAACAAAAGCTATATGCATGTGGCCTCTTTCCCGCTCACACAGCTTACCATACCATACTCACCTTATTTTCACACTGTGGTTAAATGAAAGTAACTGAGACCACAGAAAGTGAAACCTCAGATAAGAGAAGACTTACCGGTTCACATTCCCTATTGGTTTTCATTAAACTATAACCATCCCTATAATAGGTATTCATTCACCCAGAAAATATTCATTGAGCAGCTACTACATTCCAGGCATTGTTCTAAGCACTTGAAATATACAAGGAAGAAAACGTACAAGGATTCTGGTGTTTCTGCACCATTAGAGGAAGATAAACAATGAGTGGTAGAGATAATTTATAAGTTTATTATGTAGTCTGTTAGAAAATAGGTGCTACAGGGGAGAAAAGAAGAAACAGACGAGGGTAACTGAAAAGAGGTGTCAGGTGCAGGGGCTCACACCTGTAATCCCAGAACTTCGGAAGGCTGGGGTGGGAGAATCACTTGAGGCCAGAATTTGGAGACCCGCCTGGGCAACACAGCACTTTTTATAAAAATAAGAGGGTTCAGGGCTCATGCAGGTTGGAATTTTAAGCAGGATGGCCATGGGAGGCTTTACTAAGAAGATGATTATATAAGCAAAAACTTGCAGGAGGCATTCAACAGATTGATGAGGAAAAGAAAGAAGGAAAGGAGGAAATTACAATTTCTCTGTTCTTGCCTCCTCCCCACCAAGAGGAGGAGAGGCAAGAAACAGAGAAATTGTAATTTCCCAATTCTCTGTCAATTTCCTTAGAGGTAGCTGAGCACAAATTCTGCATGGGGAGGGATCCTACTCTTTCTGTTATCCTATTTATCAGTTTGAATGATCTCATTATTGCATAAACACTGAGAAAACAACAACTGAAGTGAAGAATGCTTGCCAAGCACAGGTGGGCATATTGTTGACTTTAAGAGGAAACTCTTGGACTCAAAAGTCACCTCAGGCCAGCTGCAATGGCTCCTACCTGTAATCCTAGCACTCTGGGAGGCCAACGCTGGTGGATTGCTTGAGCTCAGGAGTTGGACACCAGCCTGAGCAAGAGTGAGACCCCATCTCTACCAAAAATAGAAAAACCAGCCAGGCGTTGTACCTGAAGTCCTACCTACGTGGGAGGCTGAGGCAAGAGGATCGCTTGAGCCCAGGAATTTGAGGTTGCTGTGAGCTGACACCAGAGCACTCTAGCTTGATGCAGCAGAGTGAGACTCTGTCTAAAAAGAAAAAAAAGTCACCCCAGCCACCTACTAGCCCAGTGGCCTCTGGCAAGTCACTTAACCTTTGGGAACCTCAGTCTCCCACCTGCAGCGAGGCCAGCACAATCCCTTTCTAAATGCTGTGAGGATTAATGGAGATTACATAGGCACATTCCAGCACAAGCCCGGTGCGCCAGGAGCTGCCTTTCTCCCAGAGATCCCCTCAGGTCCCCTCAGCTGCCAGCTTTTGTGTCACCTCATTCTGACCAATTACCAGGCTCCTCTCCACAGGCCTAGCACTGTTGTTTCTCTGGCTCTCCAATTAGCATGTGTGCTTTCAACACTTCTCCAAATAGATGATTTTAAATTCATATTTGATAATTGATAGAAATGGATACTGGGGTCCCCTCCCTCTTCTGAAGCACTTAAAGAAATAGCCCATCTTCTTCCCGATCCTTGTAATAGTTGATGAGCAATCAACCCTGTGGCAGAATGGTTCCACTTTTGTCAGAGCTGGGCCTCCTGGGGAGACCCAGGAGAAAAGAAATCTTTCTAAACATTTTAGTTGAAAGTGGGGTTCATTAGTTTAGATCCCATTACAATAAATTATCATCTGCCTCTCTAAATCTTAACAAAATGGACACTGCACTGATTAGAGTCCCATGTGTTTGTAGAAAGACAAATAATCCTGTCCTTAATGACAGCAACAGCGGATTGGTCCTCAACCAAACCCGTTATTTTTCCCAAGAGGTAAAGTCTCCATTTGAAGGTAAAAATTGGAGCTTGAGTGTCTTACTTTTTGCAGAAGAGTTTTAACGTTGGCGTCCACAGGCAAATCTAATCATGGTAGTTGCCTGCTTAAAACCCTGCAGTTTTCATCACACTTCAGAGAGAGTTCTGTCAAAGAATAATGTCAAGAAGATAAAAACCCAACTCTTAAGCTAATACAGAACTAATATGTGTCAAACGTTTATTTAACTCCTTAATGATCGCCCCAGCAGGATGGTAAGGCTGGTTCTAAAAGCATTTGATGACAGGGGCTTTATAAAGTCCCGCGGGGAGGGTGTTCCAAAATAAGTTTTAATTTCTTTGTTTGTTTTTTGAAGTTAGGAACAAAAGTGTCTAATGGGCCTCAGGGAGATAAAGCCATAACCTCTGGGGTTATCCCCCTCACTACACATTAAACATATACATTGCCAGAGGACAGCTCTCTACTTGTAACTTCACTGAGGTCAGTCCCAATCCGTACAGCAAAATCAAACCACAGTACAAGCCTCATGGAGAATTAACTAACCTGTGGGTGGGCCTGGCAAATAATGTTTTCACCTGACAAGGAAAGAAATTGTAGTCTTTGTTTTTGTCCTATTTCTAAGTCTTGGATAATTTTTTTTAAACAGTTCTAAATCTTCAATAAGGTTGACAAAACCCAGCCTGGTTCCTTCCTCTGCCCCACCTACTAACTCCGCCTCCGGTGACAAGTGACAAGTTCCTTCCCAACTTGGGGCAACCACCCTCCTCCTCTTCTCTTTAAAATCTCAGCTTAAGTCACTTCCTCAGGGGAATTTTCCTAAGCTTCCTAGACTAGGTCAGATTCCCTTGTAAACACTCTAAGGCAGCGGGCTCTTGGCACTTGCTACAAGTTTGATTAACTACTTCATTGTGTAATTAGTTGTTGAAAGTCTGGCTCCCTAACTGGAATATAAACTCCCTGAGGTAGTTGGTGGGTCTGTTTTACTCATCATTGAACACCTGGGGCCTAACACAGAGGCTGAAAATGAGGGGAAGGAAGGAAGAGCTGTGTGTTTCCTGGCTTCTAAGACCTATCACTCTGCAGGACCCAGGATCCTTGCACCCAAGGACCAAGGACCTCACTGTATCCAGTTCTGGCCAAGAGCCCAGCCAAGCCATCTGCCTTCCAGGAAGCTCACGGGAATACAAGCTACCAGATCCCCAGGACACCAAACTGGCTGTGGGTGGGGAAGGCTGCATACTTATGGCTATAAGCCACATTCACTCTGCACTCACATTTTGCTTGTCTCTTGGAAAGGTTTTTCTTTTTTATTTTCTCGAGACAGAGCCTCACCCTGTTGCCTGGGGTAGATTGCTGTGGCATCGTAGCTCACAGCAACTTCAAACTCTTGGGCTCAAGCCATACTCCTGCCTCAGCCTCCCGAGCAGCTGGGACTACAGGTGCTTGCCACCACAAGTAGAAATAGGGTCTCATTCTTGCTCAGGCTGGTCTCCAACTCCTGAGCTCCAGCTGGAGCCTTGGCCTCCCCAGAGTGCTAGGATTATAGGCTATGAGCTACCACACCAAGCCTCCTGAAAAGTTTTTAAACAGATTTAAATTCATTATCAACATTCATATGGTAATAATCCAGAATTTTCATTTCCTCAAGAAAAATCATTAGGTCCATGGGTCCAAGGGGCAACACTTGGCTAGAGCTGAGGAAGCAGCTATTTTCTAAGATCTCCTTGCCGATGATGGTGGATCGCAGCTGCTACTTACCCTACTATTGGTTTCCTTGCTCCCGGCCCACTCTGCACTCATCTCCCGGCTGTGGTAGGCAGCATCTGAGTTTTTGACCTTTGTGCTCAAGTTACTAATGTGGTCATCAAAGCCCCTGAAACATTCCCTGCCCACCCTCCCACTGCTGATATTTAATAAGGTCCCCTTCTGCTCTCAGAACTCACCAGGAGGGGGTCCCCATGCATCGTGAAGAACTTAGTCATGTCAGAAATCTAAGTGGAATTGTTCTGAATGCCTCACAGTCGTATTTCTCAGTTCCCTTCCATGTAGAACCTCTCCAGAAAGAATAAAATGCTTTTCTCTCCTCAAGGTCTCCTCTGCCTTATTTCAATAGTGGGTAAGAACTCTGAAGCCCATTCATGTTTTTTTCTTAAGCTTTGTCTGCCAGAACACTTAGAGCTAAACTCTGAGCTTGCTTCTAGGTACATTCATTCTTTGGTGTCTAGTTTTCTGGCAACTTGGACATTCTGTTTACTCTGTCCTGTGCTTCCCCTCCCCTTTATGAGAATTATTCCTCCCTGTCCAGAACCCTACCCTTATTTAGGAGCGATTAGGATGTCAAGTGTGACCTGGTCCCACTGTGGCCATCGCTGCTGGTCCAGCAATGGACTCCTGGCCCAAGCCAGGCCCTATCCCTTACCTGGGGCATGTTGGAACTGAGAGATGCATCACCCTGGAGAGGCCAGACCACAGAAGTCAAGTTCATAAAACTCAGAAGCAGTTGCCAGCTGAGTTCCACCAAGTGGCTAGGGACTCAATGCAGAGCAAACGTGAGGTGGGAGTGGAGACAGCGCTCTCCTACTTTCAAGCCCAGACCTGTTCCTGTCTGTCGCTTCCCCTGAGGCACCTCTGCCCTCTCTTCATAAATGCTTCCCTTTGCTTAAACTACTTTGAGTTGAGTTTCTAAACTTTCTTAACTGGTTAAGGAGACTATATTATTTGCCTGCTTAAAGTCCTCAAAGGTACTTAATACATTGCTGACCCGTCACGAATTACCCACAACACGGACAGTTTCTGTGTAAAATTGCTGGTCCATAATTAAAATGTTAGGGACGCTAAGTGATTCTGTATTATAAGTAGCTAAGAGATGAGAAGGGGAGAAAGAATAAAACAGGTTGAATCTGGGATAACTGGGAATGGAGACTGGGAGAAATGAATCAGGGAACAGCTGCTATGTTAACACATTGTTGACCGGCAATTTTACCCAGAAACTATCCGTGTTACCAGATAACTCAGGACTAGTCAGTAATGTGTTACAAATTGGGCACTTTCACCATCTGAAACAAGCCCCACCACCCCCATGCTCTGGCTTCATCCACCCTGTCTATAACTGGCCTCTCCTCTTTCCACTCTCTCCTCTCTTCTGCAGCCATGACAGCCTTCTCACTGCTCTTCCAACTCTCCAGCCCGGGGACCTCCAAAGCCTTTGCACAGCCTCCTGTGCCTGGTTCCTCCTTGTCACCAACTCAGAGAGAGGCCTTTCCTGTGACCACCCAACCTGAAGCTGCCTCCACCCACTCCTCCCTTTCACCCCATTCTGCTTATCTTCTTGATCATCATTATCATTCTGAAATTATCCTGTTAATTTGTGCTTTTGTACATCCAAGCACCTACAGGTGACCTCTGAGAGGTCACAGCTGTAACCAGCAGCAGCATAGCGCCTGGTCCTCAGGAGGCACTCAGTGGATAGCTGTCAAATGAACCCATTTCCTTGTTGCACAAAGAGTCCTACTTAATACATCAGGTGTCCTTTGTTCTTGATAACAGACCCCTCAGCGGCCTTCTGGAGTTGAAAGAAAAAAAATCAAGATGTACTTATTTAACATACTCCATGTTTTTAAGCGCTTTACACACATTATTTGATCCCCCCAACAAACCATATAAGGGATAATAAAGCAGCATTATCAGTTCATGTCACAGATGAAGAAATGGTGAAGTAACTGTTCCAAGGCCGTGGGCTGATGAAGGCAGAGCCAGGACTCCCACCCAGGGAGCGATCTTCCAGCACGATGGAGCTTGGGTCTGTGACCTCTCAGCCAGGCTGCCTCCCAAGAGGAGGGGCTGGGAGGAGATAAGATGCATATCTCTCGCTCTTACATCTGGGCTTTGAGCAGGATCCAGGAGTGTCTGATTAGGACCGTGACAGATTGCAACTAGACACCACGGGATGATTGAGAGCTTTCTCTAATCACACCAATTGCTATCAATTACTGTGCCGGCCCCCCAGGCAGCATCTGTGGGATTTACACCTCATTAGATTGTTGGTGCCAAATGCAGCAATGGGGTTCTCTGTCTCCTCCTTCAGGAGCGGCTTGTGTTATGAGCAAAACCCTTAAAGGGTAACTGGAAAGGAGAATCAAAAACCTCAGGGAACACCAGCCACCTATAGCTGGAGGAAACAAACCACAATAGCCACAGTGGATGCTGAGGGTTCTGAGTGGCCTCCTGCTTCACTGCTCACTGAGCTCCAAGATTCAGCCCGAGACTGAGCAAAGCTGCAGAACAGCTGGTCCCTGAAGGGTGACTGGGGAAAGGCTGTGAGTTCAGGGTGGTGGGGATTCAGCAGTACATGCGTGTTTGGGGGGGGGCAAAGATGGCTTGAGGCTCCCCTGTAATTTGCACTGGCCTCTCCCCATAAAAAATGCAGAAGCTTCCACCACAAACACAGCCTGCAGCCCCCAGCCCCCAGCCAACCCAGCAGGCCCCCTCTAGAGCCTCACTCCATTCCTAGAGCAGTTCCCAGATGGCCACTCCTGTCCCTGCCAGACAGCCCTCCTGAGGTCTATAGGATAAAAACAGGAAGGTGAGAAGCCAGGAAACCTGGATTTCCTTATTGGCTTCCTAAGATGAAGGGGAGGAAGAAAAAGAGGCAGAAAATGAAGAGAGGCCAAAGCAAATGGACCATGACCACATCAACACCAGGATCAGGCCCCAGACTTGGTTAGACAGTCCCGAGGCTTCCTGGGATGGTGTTTGAACATAGTGATTTTTTTTCCACAAGTAATCACAAACCAACCTGCAGGACGGCAACTGTACAGGTGGATGCCCGAACTCTTCCCACAGTTGCTGAACGGGGGAGAGAGGCACAGTCCCTTGACCTTATTGGATGGAGTGAGACAGATGTCCTAGAAATAACAGAGTCAGGCTCACCTAAAGGGTGCCTGGAGTGGGCACTGTTGCCACCCTCCTCAGATCCCCTGAGCACATTCTGCTACCCAGGAAGCTCAAAAGGCACAAGCTTGACCTGGCAGGAGAGCAGTCCTCTGGCGACAAGAGCACGCTCAGTCTGAGTGCCAGGCAAGCAGGAGGAACCCCCAGGAGCAGCCCTCACCGATGGTGACATAGAGGGCATTGGGTGACTCGGGGAGTGTTCCTGTTTCCCAGGGCGCTCCACTGGACAAGGTTTTATTGTCCACAGTGACAACACACCCGAAATGCTTTGCTTTCTCCCCTGTCTCACTGCCCTACCCTCCTATACTAGTGCTTCCTGGTGTCACTTCCTAGACAAAAACACTCACACTCCAATATATCTCTGTCTCAGGGTCTGCTTCCAGGAAAACCCAAACCAACAGTGCCTTTGGGCAATTTATTAGGAGGCACCCCTCAGGGTGAATGGGGCTTCAAGTGCACAGGGCTTGGCATGCAACCCTCCCCTGGTATGACAAATTCCAACACCAGGGTACAAAGAGGCAGTGACAGGTGGGCTGGATTTCAGCCCTCGGCTGACTCCTCTGCTGGGCATCTGTGTCCTACACAGAGGCCCCGAGGCAACCCCAGACACATTCTCTCTTCTCCAGGACTAATCTGAAAGGATCAACAGACCTACTCCAGAGGCACACGGGAAACAGACCTCCAACAGGAATGCCTCCAACAGGCTCTGAACATTCCTAGGGATTCAGGAAGGGGGCTGGGTGCAGAAGAAAACTGTGCAAGGTTTGGGGTGCGACTGCCCTGAGTTCAAACCCTTCTACCACTTCTTCATGTGTGACTTTGGGTAATCATTTCACCTCTCTGGAGCTTCCCTTGCCTCAGTTGAAAAAGAGGGGACATAATTGCAGGGAGTACAAGCTAGGACGCAAACAGCATGGCTGCAGTGCCTGGCAGGGGAAGCTGCTCCTTCCAGATCCTCATCACCCCTGCACCCCAAACAGCCTGCCAAACGCCCCACCCTGCCAGGCCTGACCAGGACCCATGGTTGTAAGTCTTTGAGGCTCTGTGACACTTGGAACCAGATCAATGCTGAGCTAGTGTGGGATTCTCTCTGCTCCCGAGCGCTCAAGTATAAATGTTAAAGGAAAAGGAAGCCAGCTGACTCAGATACTGGTGACAAGGCCCACGTCCCATCTGTTCCTCCCCTCCCCCACTTCAGGTTGGACGGGAGAAACAACTCCCTGACCACTCCTTGCTGAGTAAACTGATGCATGAACCAATAACTCCCTGAAAGATTCCTGTGCTGGGGGAAGGCACTGAGGCTACTTCTTTATTTCTTGATTCTTATGCTGGGAGGGTAAATAGTCCACAGCTCTCCCTGGATTTCTTAGCAGTTTCCACTGGATGTTAAGCTGCCCCAGGTTTTCCCTAACCAGGTGCCATTTAAAATATGAATCAAAGGCCTCCTTACCTATGCAAAAACCTGCCAAGCCTATTCTTTTACCCAGGGGAAATCACCAGTGTGACCCGTGAGAATTAAGATTCCCGGTGCCTGGAGCTGGGGACCACGTGCCTCTAGCCTCCCCGTAGCCAGTCGGTTTCATCCATTAGGAACAAACACCCACAGTCACATTATCCAGGTCTCACAAAAAAATTGGAAAATAGGGAAAAATAAAAGGTATTGGCTTGACATATTTAAAGAAAAATATGCAAACTCAAAATCAACAAATAAATGTTTATAAAATATTGGGTCCACGTTGTCCATTGTTTAGTTTAGTTTTCATTAAAATGTTATTTTATCTGAAAACAATTTATGGACTGGTTACCTCACTTTGCAAGAACTCAGGAGTTCACAGAGAAAGCACAGGTGACAGTAAATTGAAGGAGTTACTATTCATAGTCAAGTAAGTTCAAAAGCAAAATTCTAAAAATTCCCCACCATGTATTTTTATACACACACATATGTTGCAGGTGCAGTATAACGTCTGATATATAATGTAGGATGAAGCTTCTCAAAGTAAGAGTCCCTGGGACCAATGAGTATCTTAAAATGTCCCTGCCATATGGCAATACTCACAGTTGTTCTTAGTTCCTGAGGAACTCTTTACTAGAGAATACACCCTCTCTGTGGAGGTCCCTGTTTTCCTTTCCTAGGGATGCTGATTTGAGAGCCAGTCACTGGCCCCTGTAGATATACACAAAAAATTCCTATTATTTCAGGGGAGGGAAATGACCACTTTGTCTCTTAAAATGAAGAAACTTCATGACCAGCAACTGGTACACCTTCCTCCTACAGATTTGCCACACCTATTTCCTGCAGAGATGTCAGGAAGACTTTTCTAAGTCTCTGGCATCTTACTGCCATCTCTCCAGGGAGCATGTGGAGTGCTGAGTCCTTCCAGTGTGGTCACCACTAATGTACCAGCCATGGAGGCTGCTCCCAGCTTCCCACCCGGGTTCTGACAGGCTGCACCCTGTGAGTATAGCCACCCTCTGAAAGGCCCTTATTCCCCAAAGCTACTTCCCACCTGATTATGGCTTCTGTCAGCCTCTTCAGAGCAAGAGGAGGCCAGGGAAATCCCCACACTGAGAGCATTCCTTAGATATTTGTTTTCATGCCACTTCAAGGAGCAAGTTGATTTCAAATACACACTTTAGAACTGCCTGAGCTTGCTTCATCTTCTCTCCAATTAAGGTAAAAGGCTCAGGGCAGCCGCATTGCCGCTGTGAGGAAACCCTGTGCAGGCCTGGCTCAGAGATGCCCTGGGCAGCTTCCAGGCCTAGAGAGGTGCCAGCAGCACCAGCTGGGGACAGATGGGTGCTGGGTTTGTCAATGAATAATTCACATCCTTAGAGAGCCCTGCTGATATTTGGCATCAAGGAAGGGTTCTTTCTAAGCCCAGCTACTGTGCAGGCAGGTGGGGGTTCCGGAGCTGAGGCTGGGAGAACTTGGGAGGAGAAAGAGAGAGGGGGAGTGAAGCTGAATCTACAGACTGCTTCCAGGGCACTCAACTGGCATCTCCAGCAACTCCTGAGCTGCCCTCCCAGGCAGGGCATGAGTCATCGTCAGCATCACAAGCCGTGCCGCCTGGCCCCAGAGGACTGTTGGCTGGGACATCTCTCCCCTCCTCCTCACAAAGCTTTGCTCCTGGCTGCTCTCCACCTCTCAGTTCCAGCCAGCACTTAGGAAGCCTCTGCCAGTCACATCTCACAGAATCACAAACTCACAGAAATACAGGATTCAATCCAAAAATTTATATTGAATCTAGGATGTACCAGGCTCTATTCTGGTGCAGAGGTACAGCCTAGACAGAATAACTACAAACCCAAATTCTCATGGAATTTACATTCTATTGGATGTTATCACTGTAAACCAATATGGTCTGGTCTCCTCTGGTGGAAGAAAAGGTATAAGGGATTTAGCATTAGCCCTGAACCTAACACAGTGCTGGGAGCTTTGTATGAGCCATTTAATTTTCTTCCCCTTGGCCAGGCATGGAGGCTCATGCCTCTAATCCTAATACTCTGGGAGGCCAAGGCAGGTGGATTGATGGAGCTCAGGAGTTTGAACCTAGCCTGAGCAAGAACCAGACCCTGTCTCTAAAAAGCTGGTGGATTGCTGGAGCTCAGGAGTTTGAATTTAGCCTGAGCAAGAATGAGACCCTGTCTCTAAAAAGCATTGGGCATTGTGGTGGACACCTGTAGTCCCAAGTACTTAGTGGGAGGCTGAGATAAGAGGATCACTTGAGCCCAAGAGTTTTAGGTTGCTGTGGGCTATGATGCCACAGCACTTTAGCCAGAGTAACAAAGTGAGACTCTGTCTCCAAAAAAAAAAAAAATTCTCTTCCCCTTCACAATCCTTGAAAACAGGATTATCGCCCCAATTTCACAGACAGAAAAACTGAGGCCCAGGAAGATACCCAAGATCACAAAGATGGGAGGTGGTAAACCCCAATCTGTTTTCTAAGCAGGTAACATTTGTCCTTCACGAAATCTCCCTATTCCTCCAGCCCACATTATTAGTTTGCCTTAAAATAAAATACAAGCTTAGCTGCTAAGGCCAATATTTAGTAAGTTTGTGTGCTTGAACAGAGGACTCAGTTTTCTCCTCTGTAAAATGGGATTGACAGCCCCCACCTCCCTACGTGTAGTAAGGATTAGATACCAGGCCCACAAGCCTTTGGTCCACAGCCTAGTGCAAAGGTTCATAGATGTGAGCTATCATTAGGAGCTGTAGTACCTTTAACCTTTGATATGAACAACATTGAGTAAGGAGAAAATGGTAGGTTATATCTAGCAGATCAAATGAAAGTGTACTAACTAAGGCTAATAAAAGAAAAATATGGTTGCTGTGAACATTATATATGTATTTTTTTTGGCGGGGGGGGGGCGGTGCAGTTTTTGGCCAGGGCCAGGTTTGAACCTGCCACCTCCAGAGCTGGCATGTTCATAAGGTTCACCTTATGGAGTTGGCGCCCAACTCCTTTGAGCCACAGGCACCGCTCTTTTCTTTTCTTTTCTTTTTTTGAGATAGAGTCTCATTCTGTTGCCCAGGCTAGACTGCAGTGGGATCAGCCTTGCTCACAGCAACCTCAAGCTCCTGGGCTTAAGTGATCCTCCTACCTAAGCCTCCTGAGTAGCTGAGACTAAAGGTCCCCACCAGAATGCCCAGCTAGTTTTCCTATTCTTAGTAGAGACAGGGGTCTCACTCTTGCTTAGGCCAATCTCTACCTCCTGAGCTCAAGCAATCCTCCAGCCTCAGCCTCTCCGATTGCTGGGATTACGGATGTGAGCAGCCTCCTGGCCTGCTGTGAACATTATAAATGTAATAGGTATTTGACATGTTTCTGCATTTTGATATTTACTGTCATGACTTTAGGATATAGGCAAGAAGAATTCTACATTGTCACACGTACCTGATCCTCCATCTTAGGGACAAGTCTGTGCTGACCGTGCTGCCCACAGTGAGAGCTGCCCAGTACTGCTGTCAAGTGGCACTGCCAGGCATGGATTCCTCAGTGTGGTTCCTGACAAGGTGGCTATGCTGAGCATTTATAAATGTTCTGGGCTCCTTTTTGAAATATCGGTGGTCTAGAAGTATAGTTGTATTAAGCTTAGGCAATATTTCATCAGCGCCACCCTTTGCTTTCCTTATCTATGAACAAAGCCACCAGGTGACAGACCGTCTGCTCTCCTTTATAGCCTTTCATAACACTTTTCACCTTTTGTCTGTACTTTTGCTGCCCATCAAATCACCCCAAAACTCAGTACTTTAGAACATCTACCAATTCAGCAGGTGTGGCACAGTAGGATGGTTCTTCAGGGCCATGGGCGCGCTCATTCACATGCCTGTAGTTGGCTTCCAGAGCAGCTGGAGGCTGGCTGGTCAAGGGGCCCCAGCTGGGATGGCTCCTCTCAGCTCTATGGATCTCTCATTACCCAGCAGGCAGACTGAGATTGTTCATATGGTCTCACAAGGGCTGTGAGAGTGAAGACGTGTCTCACTGTGCCTATATCATGTTTGTATTCCACTGGCCAAAGTCACTCAGTCCAGGGTCAGAGTAGGAAGGCACTGAAAGTTCCATGGTAGGGGCTGCAGGTACCAAGGCGAGAGACTCAAGGTGCCAAAGTATCTGGTAAAGCCCAAATATTGCTCTGAACATGCTTGGCTGATAGTGATCAAACACTACCCAGTTCAAATTAAGTATGAGAGAGAAAGAGAAAAGAAAAAGAGAAAAGTGCATTTCATTGGCTTGGATGACTACTGAAAGGTGCTGGGTGGAACAAGCCCTAGGGATGCCTGGATGCTGAGCCTAAGACGATGTTGTCAGGCTGGGCATCATGGCTCATATGTGTAATCCTAGCATTTTGGGAGTCTAAGGCCCAAGGATTACTTGAGGTCAGGAATTTGAGCATAATAAGACCCTAAGGTTACAAAAAGTTTTAAAAAATTGCAACAGAGTGTGGTGGTATGCACCTGTAATCCTAGGTACTCAAGAGACTGTGCCAAGAATCTGAGGTTACAGTGAGCTATGATCATGCCACTGCCCTCTAGCCCAGGCCCTGTCTATAGATAGATAGATGATTGATTGATTGATTGATAGATAGATAGATAGATAGATAGATAGAGTTGTCAAGTAAATCAATACCTCTCTTCCTCCCTCCCTCCCTTCCTTCCTTTCTTTCTTTCTTGTCACCCTGGGTAGAGCACTGTGGAGTCATAGCTCACAGCAACCTCAAACTCTTGGGCTCATGTGATTTGCTTGCCTCAGTCTCCCAAGTAGCTGGGATTATAGCGCCGGCCACAACACCTGGCTATTTTTTTGGTTATAGTTGTCATTGTTGTTTGGCAGGCCTGGGCTGGATTCGAACCTGCCAACTCTGGTGTATGTGGCTGGCTGCTTGAGCTACAGGCGCTGAGGCCTTTCCTGCTTTCTTATATGAGATTTCTTTTCCAGAAAGGGTCCTCCCATGGTTATACAGATGATCATTATCTCAAAAATAGCTTCCTTTCCCTTTACTACCTCTGGAAGAAAGAGCGTCATTTCTTTTTTTTTGAGACAGAGCCTCAAGCTGTCCCCCTGGGTAGAGTGCCATGGCATTACAGCTCACAGCAACCTCCAACTCCTGGGCTCAAGCGAGTCTCTTGCCTCCGCCTCCCAAGTAGCTGGGACCACAGGCGCC